>CM035412.1:64236788-64254288 GCA_020310875.1 Ceratopteris richardii | reverse complement strand
TATGTGTATGTGTATGTGTATGTGTATCTGTATGTGTATGTGTATGTGTATGTGTATGTGTATGTGTATGTGTATGTGTATGTGTATGTGCATGTGTATGTGTATCTGTAATGTGTAGGTGTATGTGTATCTGTAATGTGTATGTGTATGTGTGATTGTATGTGTATGTGTATGTGTGTGTACACGTGTGTGTGTATACGTGTGTAGCTCAAGCGTCAGCACCACCTCCTTTACTTGTCAATCCATGGCGACGTGAGGACCGGTATGAAGACCACGAGCAAGTGAAGGCACAAGTGCGTGAGTGAAGCACACAAACATGCACACACATACACACACGCGCACAAGGTAAGATCAAAGATAGGAACAATGGAAAGCTTGGATTGCAAAAGAGCTCTTACAAGGTCTATTCTCTAACAATCTAACCTCAAAAATGAGCTCTCTAGCTCTTTTTATAGTTTTTGGACTAGTTTTAGCCCTGTCTAGACCTAGTGTCCGGCCTAGTTAAAAATTAGGTTACAGGGCTTATTTGAGGGCTCAAATGAAGTCTAAAATTTATGAAAATTGGTAGGATGATACTTCTAATACTCCTCAAGCTCAAGGACTCCTCGGCTTGAACAAAATGGATTTACACAAATAGAAAATGGTATTTACAATGGTTTTTAGTGATGAAAATCACTATTTTTGTAAGGGATTCTTCTGAAAATTTGACATGTACTTCTTGGAGCTGACATGTACTTCTTGGAGCTCCCTACTTTCTCCTTCTTCTTGTATGTCCACTTCTTTGATGCGCTTCCATGCTTTGTGCTTGACCTTGAGTTCCAACACTCCCCCCCCTCTCGAGTTTGGCGTCCCTGACAGACCCTTGTTGTAATGGTTGTTCCAGGTAGTGTTGTGAGAGGTGGTGTCCATTCTGTGGAAACGAGAGCCATCTATCTTCCAAATGTTGCAAGATCGATTGGCAAGTTCTTCATTTGTCTCTTTGAGCCTGTGCAAGTGGTAGTCCCGTGATATGTGCTTCATCCTTGGATTCCAGCATGAATGTGTCGTTGTGAGTCTCCATTGATGGCCTCTAGATCTTCCAAAGGTGATGTTCATAGGAGTCATGACAAGTACCCGTAACCCATAATGAATGATGGGTAAGTGTGTTCGTGCATGGGTTGAGTAAAATATGTGCCTTGTGCATGGCCTTGTAATGTAGCCCTATGCATGCTTACTTAGAAAATGCATTGGAAGTAGTATGGTGCAAAAATTGGGGGTCTTGAGCTAAGTGCTCAAGGGTATGCCAACAAAGAGGTTTCGTAATCTATCATGGTTATGGTGTTTCCAGAGTAAAGATACTTACCATGGTGAAGGGTTGATCGATGTTTATCTCTTCGTATTGTACACCCGGTATTTGTGATGGAACATTGTCGATGAATGTCTGTGTTGATGGTCCATTGATGAAATTCTTTGGGTGCCCGACCCTGTCTGCTCTCTTCAAAACAACATTTGCTAAATACTGAGAATTGAATTTCTTTATATTCGTTGACAAACAACATTGGGTAACTACACCAAGCTTAGTTTCACATATTCTCTTTAGCTCACCATAAGCAGGAGTCTTCTCATCTTGTATATATACAAGGATTTTGCGGGGTACCAAACTACCCATTGCAGATATCGCGTTGGATGCTCTCGTACATACAGTAGTTAAGCATCACTCAAGTTGTGGACCTTCGAGCTCTTCCCTCCTACCCTTGCAAGGGGAAACAATAGTTGTGGATGCCATGTTCATTCCAAGTTCTTGACATCTACCAGATAAGGCAGCAATTATATCATCTGCTAGCTGAGACGCACTTCTATCCAAACTGATAAATGCCCAGTAATCAACAGTTCCACCTTCAACTAAGCATGACTCATTCATGTTCCATGATCCAAACCTGGGAACAAACTCTCTCTCTCTCTCTCTCTTGTCTTTTTTTTTTCTGAAACAATGTCACCAAACAAGACAACAGATGTTAGTATCAGAAAAAATAATTGACATATGTCAATGTGCTCTTGTGCATGGCACTCTCAATTGTGTCTATGCACAGCCATGTAATGTGGCCCTATGTTAATGCATACTTTGGAAATGCATGGCCTGAATGGTGCAAAAGACAGGGTTGTGCAGGGAGCACATGGTTGTCACTCGTCGAGGCTTTCAATGTTATTTGCAGATGTTGATGCCATCTATCATGAAGGTATCCATTGGATCTCGAGATGACAATTGATCCTTCCTCCTTATGGGGATCCATTTGAGAACGATCTGTGACTGTGTAGTGAGCACCTTTGGCCTATTCATCCTTGGATGGTTTCATGATTGTTGTGTCCCTTGTGGTTGGCGCTTTGGTTTTGTAGGGGCCGCTGATGCTTTTGGCTTCCAAACCCATACCTCTGTGGTTGGTCACCTGACTCACGTTGAAGAGGTTAGTTGGTCTACTTTTGTTCTTGGTGTTTGGTTCGGACCTTTGCCTTGCCTTGGCATCTTTGTTGAGACTTTTCGTGTATGGGAGAGCATAGGTTGTTGTGGACGTAAGAGCTTCCTGGGTACCCACATGTGTAATCGCCCTTGTTGAGATGCAACTAATTTCTTAGGCACCCAAATTTGTCGGATATCTTATGGTTGAGCTTGTCCGAGCTTCTTCCTTCATCTTCCGGCCTGGTTGGCTTGCTTGGATGGGGTTTGTGGGGGCAAGGCTGGAGGTTGCTCTCCTTTGCGTACCCAGATCTGTGTCATGCCCAGAACTGCTTTCTTGTTGAATGGTGTCTTTCTATTTGCTATAGCAGTTTTCTTGAATTGTTGTGCGTGCTTCTTAGGTTGAACTACTGGGGATGCTTTACTCTTTGAAAAAGAAGGAGGGTTTGCTTGCCTTTGCGACTGTCCTTCCATGATTGAGTCTTGTCTGGATCATAGAGCTTTTGACACAAACAACATCTTGCTCGTGAAGATTAGTCTTAGAGGAACTAAGAGAGTCTGTGGTGCCATGATCTGTGAGCATGAAGTTCTCTAATTCTAATGTAATGCATTGTTCATGTACCCAAACTTGAAGAAGTCGGCTTCGGAGGTTTAAGTTAACTGCATGGTCATAGATCCAATCTTGACCCAAGACAAGTGGTTTTGTAAGGTTCTCATCTTGACACACAAGCACTTTGACTTTCATTGGAACATCTTGAAGGTAGATGGGAAGTTCCACCTCGCCCAAACAAGGGGTTTCCACACCTCCCAATCCTATGAGATAAGCTTCTATAGGATTGATGTTCAACTGCAAGTCTTGGCAGTAGAAAGTCTAACTGCACTAGTTGTTGCACCTGAGTCAATCAATGCTTTCACAATTCTTGCACTCTTCCCTCGTCCTATCTCTATGGTCACAAAGGGACGTCGGTCAATGCTTTGAGAGGTAATTATGCCTGATTTTTGGCACATATCCATGTGATATTTTGGGGCTTTGGAGTTGACATCTAGGCCTAATCACCTTAACTTGTTTCGCCTAATATGCTCTCTGGCTTCTGCCTGTGCTTCTTCTCTGACCCTCAACTCTTCATCTTTTCGCTTCTTAGCAGTGTTGAGTCTCGTAAGCATATCCTCTGTAAGATGTTCTTGGTATAACTTGACTCTACATCCACTAATATAGTTTGGCAAGATATCTCCTTCTAGAGTGGCCAACTGAACTGCACCATTAGTGGAAATTCTATTAATGATCATGGGTCTGTATCCTCTTTTTTCCAACTTATGGGCATGTTGCTTTAGCGTATAAACCAGCACTAGGTCTCCCTCTTTCAATCCTTTATCTTTGATGTGTGCATCAAGGTATGCCTTTTGTCTTTTCTTTGCAGCATAGATGCCTGCCGCCACGCGTAGCCTCGTCTCACCTAAATGTTCTAGATCGAAGATCCTAGAGGACAATTCATGTCCATTCCACTCATGCTCTTGTGCTACTTTTAAGGCTGGGATGAGGAATTCCAATGGTAGCACAGCATTCTACCCAAAGACCATCTGAAATGGGGTTGCATTTGGTACCATTTTATAGGCAACTCGATAAGCCCAAACAACATGATGTAGTTGTTTGTCCCAATCAGAGCGTTTATTATTTGCTAGTTTTGTCAATACATTACATAGGATCTTATTCGTGCTCTCGGCTTGTCTGTTAGCTTGTGGATGATAGGGGGCAGACTTCTTATGTATCACCAAGAATTCTTGGAGAAGATTTTCAATGACTTCATTCAAGAAGTGGGTGCCTCTATCGCTCATTAACTCTATTGGTAGTCCATAACTTGTGAACACATTCTCAAATAAGAACTTAGCTGTTGTTTGAGCGTCATTCTTTGTTGTGGCTTTTACTTCCACCCACTTGGTAAGGTAATCTATGGCTACAATGATGTATTCTGCATGGGAGTTTCTAGTTGGGGGGTTAATAGGACCTACAAAGTCTATACCCCACTTCGAGAATGCACGTCCTCCCATCATGGGCCTCAAAGGCATCTCATCTTTTCTGATAGGATATTGTGCACGTTGGCATGTGTCACATTTCTTCACATAGGTATGTGCATCCATATGTGTTGGGAATGTTGGGAATTGAACTCACAACCTCCCGGTTAGGAGTGCGATGGGCTAACCACTTGCCCCAAAAGCCATGGTTGAGGATTACTTCCTAATCCTCTCTCTTAAGGCGTGGTTCAACCATCTCCTACTAGGATTATGTAACATTCCTTCCCCCTTAGATTGAACATTGTCCTCAATGCTCACTTGTGGACCCTTCTAACTCTTGGACCCACTTTCCATGCATGAGCGCTTCCACCAACCTCAAACTCTAGCACATGGACCGAATTTGGACCTATCCCACCCTCCGTGGGTGCCCAAAGGCCCATGCATCTTCATCCAAGGCCAGTTTCACACTCACCATGGATAAGTGCTTTTTCCAAGTGCCCACGAATGAGGTGCGAACCTCCGTCTCGCCCAATTTCTCAACTAGGCTCTGATACCAATGTTGGGAATGTTGGGAATTGAACTCACAACCTCCCGGTTAGGAGTGCGATGGGCTAACCACTTGCCCCAAAATCCATGGTTGAGGATTACTTCCTAATCCTCTCTCTTAAGGCATGGTTCAATCATCTCCTACTAGGATTATGTAACAATATGAAGAGTGGGCCACCAAAGTCCTGAGAATAGAATGGTCTCGATTACTCAATCAGGACCGAAGTGTCCACCTGCAACACCGCTGTGTGCAGTTTCTAAGACTTTCAAATAGTCTGATTCGTGAACGCACAATCTTAGATAACCATCCTTACCTCTTCGATATAAGTTGTCTCCAACTAAAGCATAGTCCTGAGCCTCTTGCCCCATGATTCGTCTTCTTGCTAGACTAGCCTCTTTGTGTAACATTCCCGATCTCATAAACTCTACCAATGGAGCACTCTAATCAGGAATTAATGACACTTGATAAAGGGTGGCGCTCCACTGGGGGTCTCTCTCTGCACATTGGACAATTCTTAATCCACTCATGTATTTCTTTGTCCATGCTAGGCCAATACACTCCTAAACGTTTTAGATTTTGTAATGTGTGCTGTTTAGAATAATGATTTCCTAGCAATCCTTCATGAGCTTGTTGCAGCCAACTACTATGTTCATCGTCCTCAACACAACAAGCTAATACACCCTCAGTATCTTGTTTGTACATGCTTCCTGCCAATATGTGCTATTTTTGTGATTTTACAATTTCTTCTTGTGATGTTTTCACATTCTTATTTGCAGGGCCAAAGGTTAGGACATGTACCAACTTATTTGCCCATTTAGGAACCACTTCTAAATCGAATAGATAAGCGTCAGGTAGTTCATCAGACACTCCTTGCGGTGACTCTCCTGAAGTGATGCGAGAAAGGTGATCTGCCCAAAGGTGGGTTCTACCTTTCCTGACAACAACTTCAAAGTCATATTCCATTAGTAAGAGGAACCATCTTACTAAGCGTCCAGTATTGCAAGGTTTATTGACCAAATATAACAAAGCTTGATGATCAGTGCAAAACTTGAACTTGTTGGCCAATAGATAGTGTCTAAACTTCTTCACAGCATATAGCATGCATAAACCTTCTCGCTCGGTTGTGGTATAATTTCTTTCAGCTGGGTTTAGTTGTCTACTAGCATATGCTATGGGTAAATCTAAATTCCCTTCACCTGTGGGTTGTGCTAGCACACATCCGATGGCATGATTGGAGGCATCCACATGGACATGGAATGGCTTACTCCAATCTGGGGTTTTCAATATTGGTGTTGTGCACAAACGTCTTTTTAGCTCATTGAAGGAGTTCTCACATTCATCGTTTCACTCAAAATTTGTCAACAAACCATAAAGAGGTTTAGCTATGATCGCATACATGTGGATAAACCTACGGTAATATCCACAATGGCCCATAAAAGCTTGTACCTCTTTAATGTTCCTTGGCCTTGGCAACTCCGCTATGGCTCTTACTTTGTCCTCGTCTGTTGATATTCCATTCTTGGAAACAATATGACCTACGATTTTACCTTGTCGTACCATGAATAAACACTTTTCTGGGTTCAAACAAAGTCGATTTCTCTACACTTGTTGAAGATCTGTCTGAGCTCAGGGATGTGGTATCTTCTTTCTTGGGAATGAGCACATAAATAATCCACATATACTTCCAAGCTCTTTCGCAAGAACTCTTTGAAACATGACACATGAGCCTTTGGAATGTTGCAGGTGCATTGGTGAGCCCAAATGGCATCACATGAAATGCAAAGATTTCCCACTCTGTAGCAAATGTTGTTTTGTGTTGATCTTCTGGGGCAATGGCTACCTGGTTGTAAGCAAAAAATCCATCAAGGAAGCTATAAACTTCCTTGCCTGCAACACGCTCCAATAGGTGTTCCGTGATTGGAAGTGGATAACTATCTCTGATCGTAGCGGCATTAACTTTTTTAAGGTTAATACACACTCGCAACTTCCCATTCTTCTTGGGCACCACTACAATGGGGGACACCCATTCAGTATGCTCAATCTCATAGATGAATCCAGCTTCAATCAGCCTATCAATTTCTTATTTTATTTTGGCTGCATATGTATCATTATATGTGTAGGGCTTCTCTTTGGTGGGCTTCGCATCAGCAGTCATGGGGATAGTATGAGAGCAAATTCTTGGATCTACCCCTTTCAAGTCTCTATAGTGCCATGCAAACACATCCCTATATTCCCTTAATAGAGCTACGAGCTCCATTTCTTCTCTTGCACTTAGGTCATCTCCTATATATGTGCATCTCTCTTCGTTCTCTTCAATCGTCACTACAATTTTCTTGGTCTTTTCTTTATTATCGTATGATTCTCCTATGATGGCCTCTCTCTTAGGCATTCGTACCAAAATTTTGTGGTTGTCAACTTCATATTTCTTGAAGTTTTCTAGTACTTCTAACAATGATTCCTCCTCTTCTTGTTTCACTGCTTTTCTTTTCTTTTTCTTTTGACTATTCTCACTTCCATCCTTTGAATTTACCGTTTTAATACTTGTGAGAGGTTCTTCTTCTTTCTGGGTGAACACTCCTATATCTTCTAGATAGTGCTGCTATGAATTAAAGCAACTATCCATCACAATGGACTCCATATCATCGTCATTCTCTTCTTCTTCTATGACATCACTAGGGTCACATTCTTCTAGCAAGGGCTGACACATGAACACTGAAATATCATAACCCTCCTCATCACAATGAGGTGTCCATTGTTCTTCATTGATAGCAATGTCCATGGTGGCTAAGATTTCTGGCCAGCCATAAGGCTCAAATTCCTCATCTAGAAAGATCATCGGTGTGTAGGTTGGGTCTCTAACTGGTCTATCTCCAGGCGAAGTTCCTTCTTCTCTTGCCTTTAAACGTTTTTCCTCTTCCTCTGTGACCTTGCACATCCACAAATGAGTATCTTCATGCAGCCATGATGGATCAGGTGAACTTTCAGAATGCACAGAGATGGAATCTTCTTTCGCTTTGTGGATAGGATTCCACTGTAGGGGTGGTACATCTCTGAAGGAGTAATCCTTCAAATTGACCTTGGTGGTGACCCCTAAGTGTTGTAAGTACAAGGAGATGGTTCCCCAATCCTGTACTATTTGCAATTGTCGTAGGAAGGGTCTTCCTAGGATCATCTCATAAACATTATTTTTCTCAAAGTCACATATAGCAAATGTGTGCTCAAACTCTACACCACAAGTGGTTAGAGTTATCCCTTCGAGCAGTCCTAGAGGTCTTTCAAAATGACCGTCGACCATTTGAAGCTTCATTCTAGTTGGTCTTAATGTGGGTTTGCCCCATTGCTTCCACAAGGAGGTGGTCGCAGTAGCAACACCAGCACCTGAATCTATGATTGCTTTGGTTGTGTAACCTTGGTAGGTGATTGGAAGATAAGTATTACCTTCTTCACCCTCACACGTCTCCTATTTTATCGAGAGGTATCTCTAGAACTTTTTGCTTAGAGCCTGTTTTTGGCATATTGGAATCAAGTTCTGGAACTTGATCCTTCACATGATCCCATAGTTCAGGTTTTGCTTTTTAGCAGCTCTTCTATCGTGAGATGACATTGAACCTTAGTGTTCTTCACGACATCAGTGTTCCTTGGGACCACTCAGTCTTCATGTCTGACCAGTATTGTGGGAGCTCTGATCCGAAGAGATTCAGATTCCCATGGGCCTGGAAATTGAGGCAGTTCTTCTAAGGTATTAGATTCAAAATCTAACCTTTCGTCTTCTTGTTGCTCCAACTGATCTCCGTAAATGGATGGAATGTCTTGGGGAAATTGATCATGAAGATCATCAATCTCAGGAATAGGAGGGGAGTTACCCTTCTCCTTGGCCCATTTCTCTTCTTGTATTTCTCGCAAGAACTCTTGAGAGTACTGTTGAATTGAAGGAGGTATTCCAACATCTGTGGAATTAGGAACATAAGCTCCCATTGGTGGTGATCTTCCTCTTTCAATAACTGATTGAGTCTGTGGAGGTAAAGAAACTTGTGGTTTGTTTACCAACTGCTCTAATCTTTCTAGTAAGCCTTGGAAATGCAAATCCGGTTTGACAGAGTTTGTCTGATTGAACTTTTGACTAGTCTCGAGTATAGCTTGAGCTTGTTCTACCATTTTTATGCACATTTTCATCCGTTCAATCTATAAATCTGCTCTAGGGTAATCCTTGTCTAGGTTTGCAGCTGTTGGCCCTTCTTGAAGACGAGCCTGGTAGGCCTTGAACATCATGTCCAAGCCTTCTGGGGTTGGATCTGCAAGAAGAGACCCTGGTTGTGGCCTATTTACAATGGGTGGTGGGGTGGGATGAGGTGGAGTAGATGGAGTTTCAGCATGTGAGGGGCTTTGAGAAGCAATGTCATATTTTCTTTTTGCTTCTTTCATGCTTTCTTCTAGTTCTGATAACTTTTTGTTCCACTTGCGATTGGCCTTCTCTCTCGTATCTTTCGATGTTCTTATTTTCCTCTTACTAGGTTCTCTCGATTCACTCGACTCCGATTGCTCTGCTAGTTTATCATGTTTTAAGGCTTGTGCTCTAGTGACAGCTTGTATAGGAGCCACATTACTGCTACTTGAACTTTAATCCGCCACTAAGCCTACCACATTAATGGGTGTAATCTTGGGTGCACTGGAGGGGTTTCTTGGACAATCTCTGGGGAGATGGTCTTTGCCACATTCAGGACGAACGTCTTGTATTGTGATAGTCTTTCCTTGTCCCGGAGTTGATGGGTGGGGACATTCACGAATGAAATGGTCGCCCTGACATCTGAAACATGGTCCTCTAGGGGCTTGTGGTCTTACTTGTCTCAATTGGTTAGCATTTGTGTACATGACATTGGAGTATTCAAGCTCCCAATTTTGTTCCATAGGTGGTGTCTCATATTGATACGGGTAAATCTAACTATGTTCAGGTGACTCTGTGTAATAAGCATGTGGACTACCTTCATGGGAGTAGTCTGAACTATGAGCATGAGAGTCATTCTCTGAGATCAGTGGGGTCACTAGCACCAATGCTCTATTAAGGTTCTCTTCTACCACTGCATACTTAACTTGAATTACATTGGCAGGAGTTGGTGGTTGGTTTCCCAAGACTGGTTGTGGCCCATATGATGCCTGATATTGCTGTTGTGGTCTATAATATGGCTGTTGGTATTGGTTCTGATACCTACCTTGTGGGTAAGGTTGCTGATAATTCTGTCTAACAGCTTGCCTATTGTAGGGACAATCTTGAGCCGTATGGTTTGTGTACTTCCTTTCAATAGTGCAGTATGGGGTATTCCTTTCTCTCATGTTCTGGTTGTGCGATGGGCATACATTAGCCATGTGGTCACCTCCGCAAGTATAACACCGATTCAATGGGGTGACTCTTGGTGTTTGTCTATTTTGGACTCCTAGTTTCTTGGCAACTTGCTCAACTATCGCATCTATTTCCATGGAGACTCTTGAAGTATGACTAGTAGAACTATCAGAATCCTTATAGAGTCTGGATAGTCCTAACTCCTCACCCAAGTTGTCTTCTATGTCAATGCAGGTCCGCACACACTCTTCTATGCTTCTAGGCTCTTTCAAGTACACATATGATCTTAACTTGGTGCTTAGTAAGCCGTCTAAAAACAAAGCTACTTGTTTGGCTGGTGTGGGTATCTCTGGAGTAGGGCATCTTTCTAAGTACTATCTGAACCTTCTTCCTGCTAGTCGCACTATTTCTTGGGGTGTCTGCTTGAAGCTATGGATCAAGGATGATGTGTTATGCCTGATACCACTCTTGGAGAATTCTACAATGAATTCCTCTAAAATAAGAAAGTATTTCCATGGGCTTCATTAAAAGCTTGCCACGAACCCAAAAAGGCCATGATGTTGTTTGGGTCATAGTTGATCGATTGACCAAAATGGCTCGTTTCGTAGCTACTTGTACTATACTAAAAACTCTAGAGTCAGCAAAAATATTCATATAACAACTTTATAGACTCTATGGAATACTAAAGACATAATGTCTGATAGGGATAGAAAATTCACTAGTCATTTATGGAGAGTTGTGTCCAGTAGGTTGGAAACCAAGCTAAACATGAGTACTGCAAAACTTCCATAAGATGTTCAAACTGAAAGGGTCAATCGAATACTTGAAGATATGTTATCAGCATATGTATCTTCTACCCAAACAAACTAGGAAGACTATTTACCATTAGTAGAGTTTGCTTACAATAGTGCAAAACACTCTACAACTGAATATATTCCTTTCATGCTAATGTATGGGTTCCAAACACAAGTACCCTATGTAGTTGGACTACAAAATGAAAAAGTCTAAGCAACTAAAGATTTCTTAGAAGACATGAAGTTCAAGCTAAAAAATAGCTAAAGAAAGCCTAAGGAAATCCCAGGATAGAGCTAAACATTTCGTGACCATAAAAGGCAAGATATTTCCTTTTAGGTTGATGAACTAGTATATCTTAAATTTTGAGAAATATGAAACATTGAAATCAGGACCTTGTCCTAAATTTTCTCCAAGGTTCTATGGCCCTTTCAAGGTTCTCAAAAGAATAAGGACTTTAGCTTATGAGTTAGAACTTCTAGATGATTGTTTACTTCACCCAATATTTCATGTAAGTAGATTAAAAAGAAAAGTGGCTGAACAAGACAATCTTGTATCTTTAGATACAATAGTTCAACCAATCTCCCTTCTTAACATCCCTCATGAACCAAAAAGGATACTACACACTCAAGATAAACAGAAGAGAAATCATCTATATAAAGAGTGTTTAGTTAAATGGAGGGATGGAACCAAAGAAAGCGCCACTTGGGAACGAGTAAGTTCCATAAAAAAAAGATTTCCCTCTTTTCCAAGTATTATTTAGAAATGAGGCAAACCTCTTTTAAGAGTGAGTCCATGATCAACAAACCAAATCATGGTGCACAGGGGAATACTACACATATTATACCAACGCACATTTTCGAGGATGGAAATGTTAAAGGGGGAAGAATGTTGTATAAACCTTGGGTTAGACCCTCAATTTATTGGTATTTATCTTGGGGAACGTCCCTTGTTTAATTTAATGGGTTAGACCCTTGAAGTAGGAACCTATGCTTCTTGGTTTTAAATCTTGAGGATTTATTTCAATTGAAGTCTCAATTGAAGGGTTTTTACCTTAGGAATAATTATCCTAAGGTAAAAGGAACCTTAGTCTTAGGAGAAGCTTCTCCTAAGTGACACCTTGAATCATACCTGAAGGGAAGAAATAGAAGCCATGTGATTTCATTTGGAAAGTTTCCACATAAAGGACACTTGGAAGGACACATGGATGAATATTAAGACATGCACCGCTTGGACCTTTGGTATAAATATGAGTGGAGTTGGATGGGTGGATACGTACTTCACTCACTCTGGTGGATGTTATACTCTAGGAAGAAGCTTTTCATAACAATCATCCTCTCGCCTATTTATGAGTGTATGTGCATGTGTGTATGTGTACCGATGTGCATAATTTCCTTGCTCTTGTTGTAAAGTGTGTGTGCTTCTATCTTGCCACATGCAATTCTTCATACCTACTGATTGGTTGCTCAGTGGATACGACATTCTTCTTATTGTGTGCACTCTTGGACTACAATGATGAGGGCATTACAATTGCCGAGGGGTTCATGTCCCCTGAGTGTATCAAGTGTTGGCTACTGATGTATTTATATACTAAATGATTGATAATGTAATCTTGTGAATAGAATCACATGAATTTTCTCTATATAACATTCACCACATAGGATGTCATGTGATATTTTTGTGTTCATAGCTAAGGGACGAGCATTGTGGCTCCACATGAGTCTGCATTTGTACGAGGACCTCGTCCAAAGTTATGTAAGGGAGCAGATATTGGGAATCAACATTCGATTGCTCTATAAGTATGATTATGAAATGAGAATGACTAGTTGTGATGATGTTGTGATTGAGAAAGGTGTGCATTGAGTGACTATGAAATTACATAGTTCTCTTTTAATTCAACAATTCTTGTAGAATACTTCATGCTTAACTGCAAAAACATAAAAAACAATGTTCGTATGTGGTAGTGCCCTTTTCCGAAAACCCATTTGTTTCTTCTCCAATCGAGAGAGGAAAATTGTATGTATGTGTGTTTGCATGCATGCATGCATGCATGTACGTACATATGTATGTATGTATGTATGTATGTATGTATGTATGTATGTATGTATGTATGTATGTATGCATGTATGTATGTATGAATGTATGTATGTATGTATGTATGTGTGTGTGTATGTACGTACGTATGTATGTATGTATGTATGTATGTGTGTATGTATGTATGTATGTATGTATGTATGTATGTATGTATGTATGTATGTATGTATGTATGTATGTATGCATGAATGAATGAATGAATGAATGAATATGTATGTATGTATGCATGTATGTATGTATGTATGTATGTATGTATGTGTGTATGTATGTATGTATGTATGTATGTATGTATGTATGTATGTATGTATCCATACATACATACCTACATACATACATACATACATACATACATACACACATACATACATACATACATACTACATACATACATACATACATACATACATATCATACATACATTCATCATTCATGCATGTATGTATGATGTATGAATGTATGTATGTAGTATGTATGTATGTATGTATGTATGTATGTATGTATGTATGTATGTATGTGTGTATGTATGTATGTATGTATGTATGTATGTATGTATATGTATGGATACATACATACATACATACATACATACATACATACATACATACATACACACATACATACATACATACATACATACATACATGCATACATACATACATATTCATTCATTCATTCATTCATTCATGCATACATACATACATACATACATACATACATACATACATACATACATACATACATACATACATACATACACACATACATACATACATACATACATACGTACGTACATACACACACACATACATACATACATACATACATTCATACATACATACATGCATACATACATACATACATACATACATACATACATACATACATACATACATACATACATATGTACGTACATGCATGCATGCATGCATGCAAACACACATACATACAATTTCCTCTCTCGATTGGAGAAGAAACAAATGGGTTTTCGGAAAAGGGCACTACCACATACGAACATTGTTTTTTATGTTTTTGCAGTTAAGCATGAAGTATTCTACAAGAATTGTTGAATTAAAAGAGAACTATGTAATTTCATAGTCACTCAATGCACACCTTTCTCAATCACAACATCATCACAACTAGTCATTCTCATTTCATAATCATACTTATAGAGCAATCGAATGTTGATTCCCAATATCTGCTCCCTTACATAACTTTGGACGAGGTCCTCGTACAAATGCAGACTCATGTGGAGCCACAATGCTCGTCCCTTAGCTATGAACACAAAAATATCACATGACATCCTATGTGGTGAATGTTATATAGAGAAAATTCATGTGATTCTATTCACAAGATTACATTATCAATCATTTAGTATATAAATACATCAGTAGCCAACACTTGATACACTCAGGGGACATGAACCCCTCGGCAATTGTAATGCCCTCATCATTGTAGTCCAAGAGTGCACACAATAAGAAGAATGTCGTATCCACTGAGCAACCAATCAGTAGGTATGAAGAATTGCATGTGGCAAGATAGAAGCACACACACTTTACAACAAGAGCAAGGAAATTATGCACATCGGTACACATACACACATGCACATACACTCATAAATAGGCGAGAGGATGATTGTTATGAAAAGCTTCTTCCTAGAGTATAACATCCACCAGAGTGAGTGAAGTACGTATCCACCCATCCAACTCCACTCATATTTATACCAAAGGTCCAAGCGGTGCATGTCTTAATATTCATCCATGTGTCCTTCCAAGTGTCCTTTATGTGGAAACTTTCCAAATGAAATCACATGGCTTCTATTTCTTCCCTTCAGGTATGATTCAAGGTGTCACTTAGGAGAAGCTTCTCCTAAGACTAAGGTTCCTTTTACCTTAGGATAATTATTCCTAAGGTAAAAACCCTTCAATTGAGACTTCAATTGAAATAAATCCTCAAGATTTAAAACCAAGAAGCATAGGTTCCTACTTCAAGGGTCTAACCCATTAAATTAAACAAGGGACGTTCCCCAAGATAAATACCAATAAATTGAGGGTCTAACCCAAGGTTTATACAACATTCTTCCCCCCTTTAACATTTCCATCCTCGAAAATGTGCGTTGGTATAATATGTGTAGTATTCCCCTGTGCACCATGATTTGGTTGTTTGATCATGGACTCACTCTTAAAAGAGGTTTGCCTCATTTCTAAATAATACTTGGAAAAGAGGGAAATCTTTTTTTTATGGAACTTACTCGTTCCCAAGTGGCGCTTTCTTTGGTTCCATCCCTCCATTTAACTAAACACTCTTTATATAGATGATTTCTCTTCTGTTTATCTTGAGTGTGTAGTATCCTTTTTGGTTCATGAGGGATGTTAAGAAGGGAGATTGGTTGAACTATTGTATCTAAAGATACAAGATTGTCTTGTTCAGCCACTTTTCTTTTTAATCTACTTACAGAAATATTGGGTGAAGTAAACAATCATCTAGAAGTTCTAACTCATAAGCTAAAGTCCTTATTCTTTTGAGAACCTTGAAAGGGCCATAGAACCTTGGAGAAAATTTAGGACAAGGTCCTGATTTCAATGTTTCATATTTCTCAAAATTTAAGATATACTAGTTCATCAACCTAAAAGGAAATATCTTGCCTTTTATGGTCACGAAATGTTTTAGCTCTATCCTGGGATTTCCTTAGGCTTTCTTTAGCTATTTTTTAGCTTGAACTTCATGTCTTCTAAGAAATCTTTAGTTGCTTAGACTTTTTCATTTTGTAGTCCAACTACATAGGGTACTTGTGTTTGGAACCCATACATTAGCATGAAAGGAATATATTCAGTTGTAGAGTGTTTTGCACTATTGTAAGCAAACTCTACTAATGGTAAATAGTCTTCCTAGTTTGTTTGGGTAGAAGATACATATGCTGATAACATATCTTCAAGTATTCGATTGACCCTTTCAGTTTGAACATCTTATGGAAGTTTTGCAGTACTCATGTTTAGCTTGGTTTCCAACCTACTGGACACAACTCTCCATAAATGACTAGTGAATTTTCTATCCCTATCAGACATTATGTCTTTAGTATTCCATAGAGTCTATAAAGTTGTTATATGAATATTTTTGCTGACTCTAGAGTTTTTAGTATAGTACAAGTAGCTACGAAAACGAGCCATTTTGGTCAATCGATCAACTATGACCCAAACAACATCATGGCCTTTTTGGGTTCGTGGCAAGCTTTTAATGAAGCCCATGGAAATACTTTCTTATTTAGAGGAATTCATTGTAGAATTCTCCAAGAGTGGTATCAGGCATAACACATCATCCTTGATCCATAGCTTCAAGCAGACACCCCAAGAAATAGTGCGACTAGCAGGAAGAAGGTTCAGATAGTACTTAGAAAGATGCCCTACTCCAGAGATACCCACACCAGCCAACAAGTAGCTTTGTTTTTAGACGGCTTACTAAGCACCAAGTTAAGATCATATGTGTACTTGAAGAGCCTAGAAGCATAGAAGAGTGTGTGCGGACCTGCATTGACATAGAAGACAACTTGGGTGAGGAGTTAGGACTATCCAGACTCTATAAGGATTCTGATAGTTCTACTAGTCATACTTCAAGAGTCTCCATGGAAATAGATGCGATAGTTGAGCAAGGTGCCAAGAAACTAGGAGTCCAAATAGACAAACACCAAGAGTCACCCCATTGAATCGGTGTTATACTTGCGGAGGTGACCACATGGCTAATGTATGCCCATCGCACAACCAGAACATGAGAG
The DNA here is from genome assembly GCA_020310875.1 of Ceratopteris richardii. NCBI lineage: Eukaryota > Viridiplantae > Streptophyta > Polypodiopsida > Polypodiales > Pteridaceae > Ceratopteris > Ceratopteris richardii. The sequence continues at coordinate 64,237,313 of CM035412.1, read as the reverse complement.
AAAGGAATACCCCATACTGCACTATTGAAAGGAAGTACACAAACCATACGGCTCAAGATTGTCCCTACAATAGGCAAGCTGTTAGACAGAATTATCAGCAACCTTACCCACAAGGTAGGTATCAGAACCAATACCAACAGCCATATTATAGACCACAACAGCAATATCAGGCATCATATGGGCCACAAACCAGTCTTGGAAACCAAACCACCAACTCCTGCCAATGTAATTCAAGTTAAGTATGCAGTGGTAGAAGAGAACCTTAATAGAGCATTGGTGCTAGTGACCCCACTGATCTCAGAGAATGACTCTCATGCTCATAGTTTCAGACTACTCCCATGAAGGTAGTCCACATGCTTATTACACAGAGTCACCTGAACATAGTTAGATTTACCCGTATCAATATGAGACACCACCTATGGAACAAATGGGAGCTTGAATACTCCAATGTCATGTACACAAATGCTAACCAATTGAGACAAGTAAGACCACAAGCCCCTAGAGGACCATGTTTCAGATGTCAGG
>CM035412.1:64222371-64226788 GCA_020310875.1 Ceratopteris richardii | reverse complement strand
GAGAGAGAGAGAGAGAGAGAGAGAGAGAGAGAGAGAGAGAGAGAGAGAGAGAGAAAGAAGAAAGAAAGAAAGTCATATTAACGTCTTCTGGAGGCCAAACTTGGCCTATGAGACAAAAACCATGTACAAGTGTAGTAACCCTGTGTGGAAGATAAAATGAAATAAAAGGTATATCGCTACACAAAGCTATATAGGGCTGGAAAAGGCTGGGGAGATGTGGCTCTGACTCTGCAGATAGTGGCCACCTAATACATGGGGGGATCCAAAATGTGAGTAAAACGCCCTAGCGACAAGTGATGGGTGGAGGTGGGTGTAGTATGTGGTACATCGGTGGTGGTCTGAGTGCCTCCTGAAGGAAGACCACCCAGGGGGTGGTGGTACGCCTATGCTCCATCATGTGGTCGTAGGCAATCCTGATGCGTGAGACATCCTCCTGATATAGTCGTGGTCGACGATATCCGCCCATGCGTGGTCGGCGCCGTGCTCTCTGTGCTTCTGCCTGGTGGAGCGTGAGCCCTATAGATGGACCTCTCTGATGTAGCTCAACTCGCTGAAAGAACTGGGTAATGGTCTGCTGGGTACTCACCCGTGGCTGATGTATGTACTGTAGTGACCGCTCTCGCCTCTCGTATGCTGCTGTGAGAAAGCATCCCAAGCGTCTCTGGTCTCCCATAGTCATGCACAGCTGGAATGACTCCTCGATTTGGAACTGTGCTCGTAGGTCTAAGTATGCTGGACATCTGATAACAAAATGCTCCTCACTCTCTACCTCTGTCTGGCATACTGGGCACCACCTCTCCTCACGGGGGACTCCCCTGGACCGACCCCTCTCAATCTCGAGCTGATGTGATGAACCCGGAGCTGCCCAATGACGACTCGTAGGTGGTGGGGAAGGTAGGTCTGCATGTATCTCGGAATCCCGATGAAGCCCGTGCCTGATATATGTAGAAAATGCTCGCGGTAGTAGAGCATTTTCGGTGGCAATGTACCCCTAGGGCTCACCCATGTCCTCTGTATGTATGTATGCCATATCTCCTGACGAATGATCCTATTCCTCTCTTGATGAGAGAGCGAGTAGGTGGGTGCATGAGTCGTACTGTAGTGGTGGTAGCCTGTCTATGTCAAAGCCATGGTGGGCAAGCCAGTCTCATGTCTGTGCATACCATGAGGAGGTGTCGCCTGCTAATGCCATATCACGTGATGCCTCGAAAGCACGATAAGCAATACGCTCTGTATCCATGCTCCGAAGTCTGTGTAATAGGCATATTGTCTGGAATAGTGCCTCAACTAGCATCGGTGGTGCAGCGAGCTCTGCTCTAATGATGTCATGTGGTACTGAAGGCTTACTGCGGATAAGTCTGGCAATCATGAGGATCTGTGGCCTCTCTAATGCTGTCCATACTGATGTAGCTAATCCTGGTCCCCATATGGCTGCCCCATACATGAGCGCTGGCGTAACCAAAGTGTCAAAGAGCCACCCCTTTGTGCGGGGCTCCTGAAAATATGCCTGGTGGCACTGTCTCTCCATCAAAGCTAGTGCTGCGTACCCACGTGTGATGCGGTCACGGGCTGCCTGAGCCATAGAGAAGACTCCTGATGCTGCTGTAAATGTCACCCCCAAGTAAACATATGATTCGACCACCTCGATCGGTCCACCTGCAGCTGTGAACAAACTATGTCTGCGTACCTGTGCTGATGTATGAAAGATCAAGACCTTGGTTTTACCAAGGTTCACAGATAACCCTCTCTGTCTGCAAAAGTCATCTAGGCCGTGTAGATGATGCTGTAGGCCTTCTGCAGACTCTGAAACCAATACAATATCATCAGTGTATAAAAGAATATGAACAGTGGACCCGTGTACCTCAATGCCATCTCCCCCCTGCTGCTGTATGGAGTCCACTATCTCATCAATGTAGAGACCAAAGAGGGTGGGCGAGAGAGGGCATCCTTGCTTCACCCCGATAGTGCTAGCAAGTGGATCAGATAAGCCCCCTGGACATCTGACTCTACCAGATACTCTCTCTTATAAGGCGTAGATCCCCCATATCATCTCCTCCGGAGCTCCGATGTCAAGTAGTCGTCTGAAGAGTCGATCCCTAGGAACAGTGTCAAATGCTTTGCGGAAGTCCACAAAGCAACAATATAATCTCCTCTTCCTCACCCTGGCCTGGTCATCAGGCATCTCAGAGTGAAGATGTGGTCAATGGTAGAGTAATCTCGTCTGAACCCTGCCTGTCCTAGAGCCCTGATGCCCTTCCTCTCGGCGAGAGTACTCAACTCTGTCTCTAGTACGGCCCCATATAACTTGGCCAATATAGGGCCAATCATGATCGTCCGGTATGTAGCTGGATCCATAGTGTCACCTGACTTATGAATGGGCACTATGGTGTGCTCAATCCATGAGTCTGGGAACCCTTCAACCAATGCACGGTTGAAGAGATGGGCAATGAGCGGTGCAAGAGTCGTGCCTCCATAAATGAGGTGCTCTGCCTGTAAACCGAAATGATCATGGGCCCTGCCATGCTGCAGCCGGGCAATAGCGCGTCCCACCATAGTGGGTGTGAAGAAGTGAGAGGTAGTAGGACGTGAGCTCTGCGGCCTGGGAATGGGAGGCTGGTCTGGGATCTCGTATAGGCTCCGTGCATAGCTATGCCAAGTGCTCGGGTCTCGGATAGGTGTCTGCTGGCTCCTCTCTCTCAAATGTCGCCATGCCACTACACTGTCTCGACTCATGAGCAAATGGTAAATATCCCAATACTGTCTCTCCTCCCAATCCCGCCGTTTGCGGCGAGTAAGGCTCTGCATGCGACGCTGTGCCTGTGTGTGTGTAATATCTCCTCTATGCTCTAAAATCCGTAGGTGCTTCCGAAGCTCGCGACACTCTGCATCATACCAACGGTTCTGGGGCATGGATCCTGTGCGTGGAGGGTGCATATGTGTGTGGTGTGGGAAGCTGCGGAGAGCTGAGTCCTGTAGGATGGTGGTGATATGTGATGTGAGTGTGTCCAAAGGTGAGCATGGATCGAGGGAGAGTAAGCGGGTGTGTAAATGGTGTGCATAAACGTGTGAGAGCTCGTGTGTGAAGTGTATCGTGGTATGTATCTCAGTGGGTGAGGGAGGGTCTAAGGGAATCGGAGATGAGAGTGTGAATGTGATAAATGTGTGGTCTGCACCGAGTGGGCGTCGTCCAATACTAAGTGAAGGGATGAGTGAAGCTCCAGAGGTAGTACCCAAAATGTAGTTGACTGTGCTCTCACCTCCCCCGTGAGGGAAGCAAGTAAATCCGCCTGAACCTGGCCAACGATTCATCCCGTTGTATATAACGAGATGATGGCGGCTGCCTAGCTCGAGTAGATGTCTGCCATAGCCGGTGGTGTCTTGACCCGTATCTGCTGATACTCTGCTGGTGCTAATCTCAACCGGGTCTCTGGCCCTCATGAGATGTGGGTGATCCATGTCGTATGCCTGGCACTGATGCGACTGAGTGCGGCCATTGAAGTCCCCCATAAGGAAGACTTCACCTAGTGTGCTGTAATGTAGTATCTCATCTGAAAGCGCTGTGTATGGTGAGTCTCTATCTCGGATCGGTCCCCCAAGATCCTGTCCTGCGTATCGAGATCCGCCTGGTGGGAAGTAGCATATAGCAATGTAAATCGAGCTCCCCTGTGCTATCTCCATGCGAACCCACATGTACCGTGCCTCCTCATCTCTACATATAATATGGATCCGGCTCTGTATCTCCTGTCGGAATACGATGGCCACTCCTCCCGATCCTCGCGCTGTACTCTGTCTCGTCGTGGTCCTCAATGCAGATTCCCAATGAAAACCTGCAATGCGTGGTAGACCTCTCTCTGGGCTCTCGTGTGTCTTTGTGATGCACACAAAGTCATGTGATGCCAGGATCTCCTCGAGTCTGTCTGGTCGAGTCCAAAGTGCCCCGTTGAAGTTCCACACTGCTCCTCTGAGTGGTGTCTCCTGGTGTAGTGATGTCTCATAGGCCGCATGGCCCTATTTGATAGGGCGTCCATCTATGAAGACCTTACCATCACGGTAAAAGGCCTTCCTCCCCTCTCGACGCGCCTGGAGTATCTGTGGCATGCAAGCGCGTCGGTGTGCCACTTGCATACGCGTGAGGTCCTCGTCCATGTAGAGGGTGCCGCCGGGTAGTCCACGTAGTACTGCTCGACGTCTAAAAAAGGCGGTCCGTGCCTCCTCAGAACTCATCTTGAGGATGAGTGCCCGCAAACGCGATGTATCCCTCCCAACCCTCCATGCGTCTGTGTAGGGCATGCTCTCGTATCCAAGTCGACGGCAAATGTCAGTGGCGTCTTCCTCGGGTGATACCCCTTCGGGTAGGCCCGTAATCCGAATGTGAAGTCTTCGAGTGTGTCGAAGCCTCTCCTCCTCAAGTGTATCC
>CM035412.1:63932371-64199871 GCA_020310875.1 Ceratopteris richardii | reverse complement strand
GGAATGGTTGTTGCAGAAGCCTCTACACCAAAAACGGAGTCTGCTAATCTTGTGCAGGAAGAAGAATGGGCGTTTACTACTATTTGCAGTTTTGACCCATCTTCTCATGAGCAGTGCATGTCTGTAGTAGACTCAGATGTTTGGTACTTTGACAATGGGGCGACCAAACATATTACCTCACAGCAGAGTTTCTTCTCTTCACTCGAGCCTGATCCTATAGGGAATACTATTATATGCGCCAACAACTCCTCTTATCTTGTTATGGGAGTTGGTAAGATCATTTTGACTACTGCTGATGGTAGTTCTTTCACTTTGTCAGATGCTTTATTTGTGCCAGGGATCAAGAAGAACTTGTTATCAGTTTCTGCATTAGCCAAGATTGGCTTGGTTGTGAAATTTATTGATGACAGGTGTACATTTCATGATCTGTCAAATGGCGATGTGATTATTACTTCTGGCATTTTATGTCGTGGGCTATATAAGCTCATAGACTATGAAAGATCTGTAAATGATTTGGCATGTGCAGTAAATGATTCTCCGGCTATGTCAGATGCAAAGCTTTGGCATGCATGCTTTGGTCATCTGAATTTTGCTAGCTTGCTACGCTTACAGAAATCTAAAATGGTGTCCTCTTTGCCCAAACTTGAGGCACCTGGAAAACATGTTTGTGAAGGTTGTATTTTGGGCAAAATGTAGCGTTCCTCATTTCCAAAAGATGGTTCAGTTTGGGCTACTCAGTAATTGTAGCTTGTACATAGTGATGTCTATGGTCCTATGCAGCCACCTTCTTTTGGAAATTATCTTTACTTCGTGACTTTCATTGATGATTTTTCCAGGCATGCATGGATATATCCATTGAAGGCAAAGTCTGAAGTGTTCATGTGCGTCAAAGAGTTTTTGGTTTTGGCTGAAAATCTATCAGCATGTAAAATGGGCACCCTTTGTTCTGATCGAGGGGGGGGAATATATGTCTTATGATTTTAATGCATTTCTGGCTGAATATGGGATAAAACACCAGTCTATAGTGCCGTATAAATCTTAACAAAATGGAGTTGCTGAACAAAAGAACATGTCACTCATGGAGATGGCAAGGTGTATGGTCAAGAGTCAGGCTTTACCACATAACTTCTGGCTTGAGGCTGTCATGTGTGAAGCATATGTACTGAACATGTGTCCCACTAAAGCACTGCAGTCTATCACTCCATATGAGGCTTGACATGATTGCAAGCCATCTGTTGCTCATCTGCGTGTTTTTGGTTGTTTGGCATATGCATTAGTGCCTGAACAACATCGCAGAAAATTGGATGATAAATCAATAAAATGTATTTTTGTTGAGTACAGTTCTGAAAGTAAAGGCTATCGTCTGTATCCTCCATAGACTAAATGCATTCTGGTTAGCCGTGATGTTGTTTTTGTGGAAGATGTTATTCATCCATTGCTTTCATGTACTAAGGAGACATCTGTTAGCTCCAAAGGCATGTATGATACTTTGTTGCCTCTTTTTACAGGTGGACCGTCTAGTGCTAGTCCTAATGAGGCAACTTCTCAACCTTTGCAGGTTTCATGTGATGATGCAGATAATTCTATTTCTGATGCAGATGTACATGATGCACTTATTGATGAGAGAGCTGATATTGAGTAGGCAAGAACTATGCCAAAATGGTTGGTGTAGACCTTGCGTAATAGCAAATTAGATGCACCTCTATCATATCGTACTCGTTCAGGCTCTCATAGTGCCTCTTTTGCATCAGATTGCTATGCTATGGCTGCATCTAGTCTCTGTGATGAGAATGAGCCTGTTTCGTTTGATGAAGCACAAAATTCAGAAAATTGGATGGTTGCTATGCAATCTGAATGAAGAATGGTACTTGGTCTTTATGTGACTTGCCTCCAGGAAAGAAGGCCATTGGCACTAAGTGGGTATACAAGCTTAAGCGTAAATCGGATGGTACAGTTGACAGGTATAAGGCTAGGCTTGTTGCAAAGGGTTATGCACAGGAAAGAGGCATTGATTTTGATGAGACCTTTGCACCTACATGCCGTATGACTACTATTCGGAGCATTTGTGCACTTGCAGTTCATCATGGTTGGAATGTACATCAGTTGGACATTAAAACATCATTTCTGAATGGTGACTTGCATGAAGAAGTGTATGCTTTTCAACCCCGTGGCTTTGTGCAGAAAGGGCATGAAAGCCAGGTGTGCAGGTTAAAGAAGGCATTATATGGTTTAAAGCAAGCACCACGTGCTTGGTATAAGAAGATACATGCCTATTTGATTGCACATGGTTTTGAGAACAGTCCAACTGAAAGCACCTTATATGTTAAGCGTGGTAATGATGTGCTTCTGATCATTGTTGTCTATGTTGACGACATGCTGTCCACTGGTCCTATTGAGAAGCATATTGCTGATTTTAAGGTTGATTTGCATTCCTCATTTGAGATGTCTGATTTGGGGCATTTGCATCACTATTTGCTCATTCAGTTTATGCAAGTTGATTGTGGAATGGCTTTGTGTCGAACGAAATATATTGACATATTATTGCTGTTTTGGCCTTGAAGACTGTAAGCCTATTGCCACTCCTATGGAGACAGGTTTACGATTGATTCTTCATGATACTAGAGATGCATTTGATGCTGTTCTCTATCAGCAGGCTGTTGGATGCTTGATTTACTTATGCATTACTCGGCTAGATATTCAGTTTGTTGTCTCACAGATGAGCAGGTTTTGGTAGTAGCCAGAGGCATAGACGTCAAGGAAGCATGTGAAGACAAAGCACAATGAAGTAGCAAGGTGCCAGTCAAATCATTTTTTCAAACAAATATATTTCAAAATACTTTTTAAAAACCTCCAACAATGATTTTCATCACTTTTGTACCATATGTAACATAGAGAAACCCTTTTTGTAATTTATAGCTCCATTTTCTGCAAGCCGAGGAGTCCTCGAGCTTGAGGAGCTTAGGTAGAATGAGCGTACCAATTTTGGCTATTTTTAGACACCGCTTACCCTTTTAAATAGCACCTAGAACCTATTTTTTAACTATGCCGACCACTAGATGTGAAACCGGTCAAAACTAATCTAGAATCTATAAAAAGAGCTAGAGAGCTCATTTTTGAGGTTGGTTAGTGTGAGTTTAGAGCTATTTTGAGCTTGTAATTGATCTTAAGCAATAGAGTCTATTATCCTACCTTCCATTGCCTCTTGCTTGTCTCCTACATGTGTGTGTGCATCTCTATGCTTCTCACCTTCACTCTCACTACATCTCACATTCACGATCTTCATATCACTCCTATCTCTTCCACGGATTGACATTAAGGAGGTGGAGCTTCTTAATGTGGTTCTCATCATTGTGCTAGAGCAACACCAAATTTGGCGCCGTTGCCGGGGATCGAGTCTAGGACGAATGTGTGATGGTAAGAGTATAGCAAGAAGTGGTGTTGGATGATAAAAAATTCAGTTTTTTTGTTGTTTTTCATTAGTTTTTTGTGTTTTTCATATCCTCTACACTCCTCCTTCACCACCGCATCATCTTCTTCCACTCCAAAAAAATCAGAAAATTCACCATATCCACCCATTCTCCTCATTTCCCCTCATTTATGCATGTGAGAGAGAGAGAGAGAGCTTTTATGCTTGTATGTGCTTTTGTGTTTTTGAGTTTTCTTGCAGGTACAATGCTCCATAGCATCAGGAAAGCTTCCAAAAAGGTAAAAATGTACTTTCTGTCAAAATCTACCGAATGTGTCAGACCATCGCGATGGTCAGCCAAAATCGGAATTTGAGGTAGGCGAGTTCACCACGCTGTAGAGGACACTTGCGCACATAGGAATCCACACTTGCATTTCAAAAATTTGCATGTTGGTGGACCATCGTGATTGGCTCAGACCATCGCGATTGTGTCACACCATCGCGATTGTGTCACACCATCGCGATTGGCTCACGCCATCGTGACGGCTTGGCCGGACCATCGCGACGGTCTCACACCATCGCGACGGTTCACTTGAGCCATCCTGACGGTCATTGACCATCGCGACGATCCTGTCGACCCTACGCTACACGATTGGCTCACGCCATCGCGCCGACGCTGCCACGTGTCAAGCCAGAGCATCGCGATTGTTCACTATTCACGCCATCGCGACGATACAGGTACGCCATCATGACGACTCAAAATCAGACCATCGCGATTGGCTCAAGCCATCGCACCTCGTGACCATCGGGACGGGCTCACACCATTGCGATTGTTGTGTTGACCGTTGACCGGCGCCATCGCGATTTTTTGTCGATCGAGCTATCGTGATGGTTCATTTTTGCACCATCACGATAGTTCATTTCAGACCATCACGACAGTTCACGCATCACGCCATTGCGACGGTTCATCTGCACCATCGCGATTGTCCCAGACCATCGTGATTGTCCCAGACCATCGCGATTGTCCACCCCAAATGCAATTTTTAGGGTTTGTTTTTTTGGGGCAAATTTGGGGCTATTTTTTGAAATTTTTTAGGTGAGTGCACTCATAGGAGACCCCTTAGCTCATATTTGGAGAAAAACTTGGTTGTTAGTTTTCACCCCCCGAGGACCTGAACGCTCATATCTTTTTCATCCAAAGTCCATTTTTTGAGCTTTATAGCTCGTTCGAAAGCTCTTTGAGATTGAATATCTTTGGGACTAGAAAGCCAGGGGGCATTGAAATTTTGGGCAAAAGGGAAGGGACCTTTAAAGGTGTATATACTCAAGTGCTTGATCATCCATTTGAGAATTGGTCTAAACATTGAATTTTTACATGTCTAGCAAGGGCAATCAAGGCAAGGGAGTGAAGAACGCAGGGCTTGGGAAGTGCGACTTCTTGGGCATCAAAGCACTCAAAGCAGCTGACTTTAGGTTGGAAGAATACTCAACCCCCTCAGTCAATTATTAACTTAAGCTAAACGTTAGTACTGTGGATTAACAATGATAGGAACACATCAAGTTCAAGAGATTTAATTTTTCAAGTCCAAGACTAAAGTAAAGGTGTGTGATACAAAAACCTAAAGGAAAGAACTTAAGTTTGACGTACCACCGAAAGTCGATTCCTGACATATACAGTAAGACAAGACAAGAATCTAAAGAAATTCAAAAAGAAACAAGCAAATCAATAACAAGGAACCATTGACGATTAGAGAGTGCCACAAAGTAAATTCATGAACCTTACATCGGGTAAGCATATAGGTAAGTCAGATCGACAAAGCCTTAGATCATCAGAAGCAAGTGTAGGAACTACTGCACGTTCGTGGGCACAACAATTGAATAGCTACCCTTACGAGTTGAGCTCAGATACGAGTGAATTGGAAATGGCTTTTAGCATGGAAAGCCCAGAAGGAGGGTCAAACGTAGCATATTTGGAAAGACCTGAAGGACCCTATAAAACTCAATTAGAAAATTTCTCCGAACCAACCACTTAGGTGCTCGCATCTATGAGGATCGTTTGCGAAGACAAGTGGTGCAAATGCACAACCGGGATCAACCCATTGGGTTGGAACATCCAGTGGTGAAATTTGAGAGAGACGCATACATAGACAAAGAAGGAACAATGTACATCATAAGTACTCAGCCAAATAATACCAATGCGTTTGGCGTAATTCAGTTAGAGACGGAAGCGAGAGCCCAAGGAAAAGAACCATTAGAAGAACCTAGAACACCTAGAGGGAAATCTGTACTAACAAGAGTACTAATTCCAGAGTGGATCCCTCAGGATAACCGAAGCATAGAGCTGTTTGTGAATAAAGAAACTGATGAAGCATTTTGGAGGTATAGGATGGAACAACCTAGTGAGGTAGGCACCATCATGATTTACGAGTTCAAGGACCCAGATACACCTGGAAAGGTTGTATACCTGAATGAAACTTCAGAAAGAGTATTTATGGTACTAGACCACGCAAGAAATACCTACACATGGAGAGGCAAATTAGTCTTCCCTCCATCTCGAGCAAACGTAAACACGAGCCAACAAGGGGCAGGAACATCCTCAGCTCATGGCACTCAAAGAGAGAAAAACAAGGAAAGACCGGAAGTAAGTTTCAATCATCCCATAGGGAGAGATATAGAACCACCATAGACACGGACAGAGTGGATAGACAAAGAGAACCTAGAACACCGGGTGGTAGAGATGATTTTCCTCTACCTAGACCACATGAACACGCAAGAATATTAAGACCCACTCAGCTAGTAAAATCCATGAAAAACTATTTCGATGGGACAAGAGATCCCTATGATCATGTTGCAGAATTTAAGCAAGTGCTATGAGCAGAGCAAGTAGAAGACATGGTTACACAATATAATGCATTTGGACTAACGTTAAAGAACATCGCTTTAGCTTGGTTCCAACCATTGCAACAAAGGAAATTTAGAGACATCCATCACTTTTTAGAGTCATTCATCACGGAATTCTCTAAGAGTGGAATCAGACATGATACATGTTCGTTGATTCATAGTTTCAAATAGACTCCTCAGAAAACAATTAGACTTGCAGGACGTAGGTTTAGACAATATGTTGAAAGATGTCCAATGCAAGAGTTACCCTCACACGCCAAGCAAGTGTCATTGTTTCTAGATGGCCTGTTGAGCTCTAAACTACGCTCCTGTGTGTACTTGAACTCTCAAAAGTCTATAAGGACTCGTACTGTTCATCTCTAGCTATTGGGAAAGATGGATGGATGATCCAAGAGATTGAGTAGGTACTGCTAAAACCTGCTTTGTACCATCCCTCTTTAGCTTCAGACTTGATTAGTAGACTCCCTTAGATTTCCAATGACACCAAGAAATGGCCTATGTCCTTTGGAAATGAAGTGTGTAATGATTGAATCAAAACAAATACTTTGGAAGTCACAAAGTCAAGAAAACTTTCTATTTTGGTCTTGATACCTGCTCAATGTTTTGCTCAGTGTGACCAGCACAGTAGCAATTGACACAATTCCTTCTAGGGGTATTCAATTAGCTTAGTAAGCTACCATTTGCAAGTGGAATGATGTAAAATAATGAACTATGCTAAGAGAAATTAATTTAGCAAGATTTGGTATACCCCCGACTTTTTAGGACTGTAGTAGAGATAGACCAGTGAGCACCTCGATGACGATTTCTCTGAATTGGCTGAATGAAATCACTTCAAACTTTGTCAACATGTAGATAACTTTGAGCTGAATCCAACAAGCTTTGAATTACTGAATTTGGTGGAGTATTGGCTGAGATATGCCATTGACAAGTTGACAGACTTTGGAGTAGACTAGCAGAGAACACAAAGATGAATGATGTAAATGTATCTATTGATTAACACTTGTGTACAATCCCATTGGCATGGATAGCATTGCCAAATGGTATAGAGAGGTGTAGGATATGGTATAGTCCTTACACACACTCAAACTCAGTAGAGTAAGCCTCGAAAAATGAAGAGATCTACCTGCGACTTTTCCAAGTACATTTTATAGAATATGTGCAAAAAATTTGAATTCAAATTCAAATTTTGGCTTCCTATGATCAAGGTCCTAAAAGCTTGGAGATATTCTCTCAATCAAATAAGCTACTTTTTCCACGACTCACTTTGGTAGGTGATTACAAAAGATTCCAAGTCATTTTGACTTTTACAAATGAGGTAAAGTGGTAAGTAATCACTAGCATATGTTCCTATGATTCTTCATGCATGTAGAGTCTTCATGATATCTTCCAAGCCAAATGTGTAGGCTTGTGATTTACACCAACAGCTCCCCCTCAAGCCAAACATTTTGGCTTAAGTCTTCATCTTCAATCTTCAAGTACATCCTGCAATCCAATCATAGATTTGAACCTGCAAAGTTTGGTCCCATCCAAAGCTTTAGTCAGCAAATCTGCACATTGCATGTTGGTTGACACATAGGTCAGCTGAATGTCCTTGCTTAGCAACTTCTCCCTCACATAATGATAATGAACTTCTATGTGTTTGGTCCTGGCATGATAGATAGGATTAGCTGCAAGGTGAAGAGAACTTGTATTATCTCCAAAGATAATTGGAGGCCTAGTATATAAGCCCAATTTTGTATACAAAAGCTTAATCCAAATTGCTTCTTGAGTGGCATTAGCTAGTCCTCTATACTCTGCTTCTGTAGAAGACAATGCAACAGTTGGTTGCTTCTTTGCAGACCATGAAATTGTTTTGTCACCTACAAAAGAAATGTATCCTGAAGTGCTTCTCCTATCATCCTTGCATCCTGCCCAATCTGCATCTGAATAAACTTTTATATCAATATCTGAAGTGTAAGGAAAGTACAAACCATGGTTCTGTGTACCCTTGAGATACTTCAAGATTCTTTTTGCAGCCTCTAAGTGAAGTACCCTTGGCTTGTGCATAAATTGACTTAGCACACGAACTCCATATGCAATATCAATTCTTGTAAGAGTAGCATAGTTCAAGCTACCTACCATACTTTGATAACCTGTAATGTCTTGGACTTCATCACCTTCATGGGCACTTAGCTTTAGGTTCACCTCCATTGGAGTACTAGCTGCTTTAGCATTCTGTAAGTGAAATTTCTTCAACATGTCCTGCACATACTTCTTCTGAGTAATGTATATTCCTGAATTAGTGTAAACTAATTCAAGTCCCAAAAAATACTTCAATAGCCCAAGATCATTGATCTTGAACTCCTTCATCATTTGGCTTTTGATGCTTCTGATTCCATTGACATCATTACCTATAATGATGATGTCATCAACATAGACACAGCGATAGATTATCTTTGAATTACTTCTCTTAATGAACAGAGAAGTGTTAGCCTTACTCATGACAAAACCTTGGTCTTGGAGGTATGTAGTTAGCCTGTAATTCCATGCCCTAGGTGCCTGCTTCAATCCATATAAAGCCTTCTTTAATTTGCAAACATAAGTTACCTTCTTAGGGTCTTCATAGCCAGGAGGTTGTGACATATAAACCTCTTCTGAGATCCATCCATTCAAGAAAGCATTCTTGACATCCAATCGGTACATGTTCCAATTCTTTGATGCAGCTACACTCACCAACACTCTAATTGTTGGCATCTTGGCCACATGAGAAAATGTTTCTTCATAGTCAATGCCTTGGGTTTGTGCAAAACCCTTGGCTACCAATCTGGCCTTGTACCTGTTAATTGTGCCATCAGAATTTCTTTTCAATTTATAGATCCATCTGGATCCTATTACCTTCATGGAGTCCTGCTTGGGTACTAACTCCCATGTATCACTCTCCTTGAGTGCTTCAATCTCCTCATCCATAGCTTCCTTCCATTCTGATTTTGTGATTGCTTCTTCATATGATCTTGGTTCTTCATTTAGCAAATCCTTTGCAAGATAAATTGAATGTTTAGTAACAAGAGATGTATCATACCCATATCTGATAGGTTTTTTGCTCTCTCTTTGAGACCTTCTGATTGATTGAGTTGAAGATTCTGGTATGTCCTCAAGCTTCTTCATCTTCATTTTGCCTTTGGACTTCCATGCCTTGAACTCTTCAAGGTTGTTTGTATCTTCATCATCTGAACTTGACTCTCCATCTTGAGTAGGTTCCTCCTTTGTAAGTTTTGGAAATTCTTCTTCCAAATCATAGGGTAGTTTGACCTTCCTGCATTCATTCTCATACCAAGAATCATTCTCATCAAAGATCACATGTCTGCTTACCATAAATCCCTTATTGGTAGGGTTATGAAACCTATAACCTTTTTTATTTAAATAATATCCAATAAAAATATATTTTTCAGCCTTTGGATCTAGCTTTCCTCTTACCTGTGAAGGAATGTGTACATATGCTACACATCCAAAAATTTTGCAGTGATCCAATGATGGTCACTTACCATGCCATGCTTCATATGGTGTCATACCATCAAGTGACTTTGATGGTAACCTGTTTATGAGATAGGTGGCAGTAGAGACACTCTTTGCCCATAGATAGTTAGGTAATTTCTTCTCATTAAGCATAGACCTAGCTGTCTCAACAATTAACCTATTTCTTCTTTCAGCTACCCCATTCTGTTCAAGAGAGTACCTTGTGGTTATTTCCCTTTTGATGCCTCTGTCCTGCAAGAAGTCCTCAAATTCATTGGAGAAGTACTCACCTCCTCCATCTGACCTTAGCCTCTTCAAATTCCTTCCTGTCTGATTTTCACCTAATGCAAGATATTTCTTAAAACAATTAAATACCTCATCCTTGTGCTTCATAAAGTATATAGAGTCCATCTTCTATAGTCATCAATAAAAGGCACATAGTACCTTGAACCTGAGATTGAGGGGTCTTTGCTAGGTCCCCATACATCTGTGTGTACAAGCTCTAGATAGTTTTCATGCATATATCCTTTCTTGGAGAAGGGTGACATGTGAGACTTACCATATTGACAAGCACCACACTTGTTTAAATCATATGTTGTTTGGATACATTAGGTATCCCAAGCACACATTGGTCCCTGCACATTTGCTTCAAGGTCCTTTCTCCTATGTGCCCTAATCTCTTGTGCCAAATCTCAAGCTCTGAAAGTGTTTGATCTTTATAACTGTATAATGCAATTTTCTTTGTATCTTCCAACTCAAAAGTGAAAAGTCTACCTGATTTTTCTCCTTTAGCTATCCTTTTGAATCCATGTCTTGGGTCCTCCACAAATGCTCCATACTGATTGAATCTGACCTGCAACCCTTTCTCTACAATCTGACCAACACTCATTAAGTTCTTTGTAATTGTAGGTACATAAAGTACTCTGCTCAACAAATTCTGATTACCATCACAAGTTTTCACATTTCCAACTTTAACTACAGAATGCTTTGTATCATTACCTGTTTGGACTTCGTGTTTACCTTTTGGTTCCTCAAGATCAGAGAGTAGTGCAACATTACCAACTAGATGATTTGAACACCCTGGATCAATATAAAATAAGTGATCATCATTTGTACCTGACTTTGAAGTCATGTTCATGATCAAGAGAGAGTCATCCTGCTCCTCTATGTAGTTGTTGTAGTCCTTTCTGTTTCTGAATCCTCCTTGGTAGTTGCCATTGTAATTGTTGTTGTAGTTGTTGTTATAATTGTTGTTGTGGCCTTGGTGATGGTTGAACCTTCTTCTAGACTGAGAGTATCCACCTCTTTGGTAGCCTCTTCCTCTCTAGTTTTTGTAATTCCTGTAACACTCATCTGTGGTGTGGTTTGACAAACCACAAATGTTACATGGTGATGTGTTATAGGGTCTCCCCCTACCTTGCTTACCTCCTCTGCCCCTACCTCTTGAAGATCTACCTCTCCCTGCATAGTTGGCTTGGGAGGTAGAGCATTCATCTTCCACCTTCTTACTCTTGCCTTTATCCTTAGATTTCTTATCAGTGTATAGGGCAGAAGAGTTGTTACCTTTGGTAGTATCTCCACTCTTGGTAAGCTTTGCTTCATGTGTGAATAGTTGACCCATGAGAGTTGTAAGATCTGGAGTGTGCATGTCCATGTAGAGATCCATTGCAGTGGTGAAGCTTTCCCACTTGTCATCAGCCTTGATCCCATTGATTACCTGCCTTACAATTTGTTCCTCTTCAATCTCTTCTCCTATGCTTGCTAACTGATCGGCAACATCTTTGATCTTGGTCACAAATTCTGAAACAGCTTGCTTAGGTTGCTTCCTTAGTGTTGTGAATTCAATCCACAACTGATTTTTCCTAGCCCTTGTATTGGAGGAAAAATATGATGACAAGGTTTCCCAAGTCTCTTGGGAAGTCTTACAATTTTTGATATGAGGTAAAAGAAAGTCAGATATAGAGTTGAGTAGATAAGACATTGCCAATGCATCCCTTGCACACCATGTGTTGAGTTTTTCTTGCTCCTCCTTGGTTGGCAAACCTCTTGCTTTGAATGAGGGTAATTCCTCATCTCCTGAGATGTATCCATAGAGACTCCTTCCTTGTAAGTAGGTCTTCATCCTTAGAGACCAAGCTTGATAGTTGTTCCTGTCCAATTTGTCAATAAATGAAGGAAAACCATCTCCCATTTTACCTTATTTGCTCTGATACCATTGTTGGGACAGATGGATGGATGATCCAAGAGATTGAGTAGGTACTGCTAAAACCTGCTTTGTACCAGCCCTCTTTAGCTTCAGACTTGATTAGTAGACTCCCTTAGCTTTCCAATGACACCAAGAAATGGCCTATGTCCTTTGGAAATGAAGTGTGTAATGATTGAATCAAAACAGATAACTTTGGAAGTCACAAAGTCAAGAAAACTTTCTATTTTGGTCTTGACACCTGCTCAATGTTTTGCTCAGTGTGACCAGCACAGTAGCAATTGATACAATTCCTTCTAGGGGTATTCAATTAGCTTAGTAAGCTACCATTTGCAAGTTGAATGATGTAAAATAATGAACTATGCTAAGAGAAATTAATTTAGCAAGATTTGGTATACCCCCGACTTTTTAGGACTGTAGCAGAGATAGACCAGTGAGAACCTCGACGATGATTTCTCTCAATTGGCTGAATTAAATCACTTTAAACTTTTTCAGCATGTAGATGACTTTGAGCTGAATCCAACAAGCTTTGAATGACTGAATTTGGTGGAGTATTGGCTGAGATATGCCCTTGACAGTTGACAGACTTTGGAGTAGACTAGCAGAGAACACAAAGATGAATGATGTAAATGTATCTATTGATTAACACTTGTGTACAATCCCATTGGCATGGATAGCATTGCCAAATGGTGTAGAGAGGTGTAGGCTATGGTATAGTCCTTACACACACTCAAACTCAGTAGAGTAAGCCTCGAAAAATGAAGAGATCTACCCGCGACTTTTCCAAGTACATTTTATAGGATATGTGCAAAAAATTTGAATTCAAATTCAAATTTTGGCTTCCTATGATCAAGGTCCTAGAATCTTGGAGATATTCTCTCAATCAAATAAGCTACTTTTTCCACGACTCACTTTGGTAGGTGATTACAAAAGATTCCATGTCATTTTGACTTTTACAAATGAGGTAAAGTGGTAAGTAATCACTAGCATATGTTCCAATGATTCTTCATGCATGTAGAGCCTTCATGATATCTTCCAAGCCAAATGTGTAGGCTTGTGATTTACACCAACACTAGCATCCTCAAAATTGTCTAGCTCGATAGAAGACCTAGCAGAAAAAGTGGCCCAAAAACTAGGAGTTTCTAGTAAACAGATGCCTAGGTTAACAACAAACAAGCATTGTTACACTTGTGGTGGTGATCACATGGCAAATGTGTGTCCCAATGCAACACAACTGCAAGCCAACCCTAGTGGCCAGGACTGTACGATTGAGAGACGATACACGAATCATACGGCTCAAGACTGCCCCTACAACAAACAAGCAGTGAGACAGAACTGCCTACAAGCATATGCACAGCCAGGTAGGTATCAAGGCCAATACAATGCTCAACCTCATTACTATAAGCCTCCTCAGAACTATCCTTATCAGGCTCAATAAAGACCTCAACCTGTTTTAGCTTAGCAGCGACCCCCACAAGCGAATATCATCTCAGTTAAATACGCTGCTGTAGAAGAAAACCTCAATAGGGCTTTAGTGCCTTCATCACCCTTGATCACGGAGAGTGACCCGAACTCTAACAGTTTTGACTCTACTCATGTAGATAGTCCACCCTCGTATTACACAGAGTCACCAGAACATGTGGAACCATATCAGTATGATAGTCCACCATTGGAACCCAGTTGGGAGCCCGACTACGCTAGCGTGATGTACACAAACCCAAATCCATGGCCCCAATTGAGACAGCAAAGACCACAGGGCCCTAGAGAACCATGCTTTAGATACCAAGGAGATCATTTCATAAAAGATTGTCCACATCCTCCTATAGCAGGACAATCACAATATTATAACATACAGGGCTTTTGTGCTGATTGTGGTAAAGAACATATCATCAAAGAGTGTCCTAAGAACCCTGCAAATGCTTCAAATGTGACACCGATCAACGTGATAGGAATTGTGCACAATGCAGATGGATCCAACCCCACATACATGCCTATCCAAGCTATAACAAGAGCTCAGGTGCTATTACAGAATCAATAGCTTAATCAGGAGAAAATAGACGGAACTAGTGAAGTTGGAGAATCTAGCTGTAAAAAGACAAAATCTTGGAAAGATTCTAGAGAAAGAATCAAGAGAAAGTGGAGTAAAAGGATAACTGAGTTGGAAGGATGTTTAAAAGAATCTAGAGCCAAGATACTAGAATTGACTTCGCAAGAATCTAATCAGGAGAACCCAACTCAGAGATCAGCATCAGTTCTAGCGGAACCCATACCAGAAAATCTAGACATGATGTTTCGTGCATATCAGGCTAGATTAAAAGAAGGACCCCAAATAGCGGAAATGAGCAAGAACTATCCAAGAGTTGATCTAGAAATTGAGAGAACAAAACTCTGCATGAAGATGGTAGAACTATCACAAACTATGTTCGAAGCCTCTCATTATCTTAATTGGAACAACATGGCAAAACCTGAATTACACTTTCAGGGATTAATGGAGAGGCTAGAATACTTGATCAATAGCAAGGAGAAAAAGAATCAGCATAGGAACCCTATTACCTCGGAGACACAGGAAAGGAATGCACTATCCCTGTCTCAAGTACCCAACACAGAGGGTGAAGACAACCTGTCTTCCATACATAAGTATTCACATAAGTTTCTAAGAGAAATACAAGAAGAGAAGTGGAGAAAAGAACAAGGAACTCATCCTCCTATTCAAGAAATAGATGACTTGCAGGAGAAATTTCCCCAAGCCATCCCCTCTATTTACAATGATGTAGAGGAAGAACAACTGAGTGAACACACAGGTTTTGAATCCAATTCCTTGCAAGAATTATCTCAGTTCACAGGACCTTGGGAAGCCAAGTCTATTAGTATGAGAGCACCTACAATAATAGTGAGGAATGAAGAATCAATAATCCCTAGAAACACGAAAGTGGTAAAGAACACTAAAGTACAATGTCACCTCACTCTAGAGGAATTGTTGAAGGTGAAACCAAAATTGTGGAAGCATGTAGCAAATCCATTCCTTGAGCTTGCTACTACTCCCTCACAGATAGGATCAGGCAAGAAGGTACCAGAGATACTCGTAGAAAGAATCGGAGATGTAAGCGAAGGAGAGGAAGGTAACACTTATCAATAACCCATCAAGGCTACACCACCGAGGCCATCTTAGATTCAGGAGCCGGAGTAGCCATCACTACCACCGCTTTATGGAAACGTTGGAGTAAGCCAACATCAAGACCCACCAGGATGAAGCTTCAAATGGCTGATGGACACATAGAGAAACCATTAGGCTTACTAGAAGGCATATCTCTCACCACTTGTGGTGTAGAGTTTGAACATACTTTCGCCATTTATGATTTTGCAAAAAATCATGCCTACGAGATGATTTTAGGACCATTCATGCATTAGTTGCAAATTGTACAAGATTGGGGAACTAATTCTTTGTACAATGGAATACCATCCATAAGACACAAGAAGAGACAGAATCAGTACACTCATTGTAATCAGATCCCTCATGGTTGCATGAGGATACTCATCTATGGATGTGCAAAGTAGCCAAACAAGAGGAAGAACGGTTAGAAGCCAAAACTTTAGGTTTAGAACAACATCCACGAACCCTTCAAGACCCAGCTTACGCACCTGTAGTATTTCCAGACGAGGAATTCGAGCCTCATGGTTGGGCATAAATTCTAGCAACAATGGATGTAGCCATCAATGAAGAACAATGGACACCCCACTGTGACGAGGATGGCTATGACATTTCAGTCTTCACAATAGAGCCAATCATGTATGATTCAATTATAGAAGAATGTGAACCTAGCACTGATGCATTCGAGGATGCAAGTGACTTTGATCTAGAGTCAATTCTTATGGATCCACCCTTTGCATCATATGAAGAATATTTCTACGAAGTAGAAACTTACCCTCAGAGACCCGAAGAAATTACGAATGAGGTGAGCTTAGCCACACAAGTGACTGCCAAAAGTGAAGGAAAGAAAAGAAAGAAGAAAGAAACCACATCTGAGGAAGAAGAATCTGTGTTTGAGGTTCCTGAGAACTTCAAGAAGTATGAAATAGAAGATAGACGAATCATGGTACGAATGCCTAACAAAAAAGCTGACGTTGGAGAAGTATATGATAACCGTGAGAAAACCAAGAAAATTAGTCACCATAGAAGGAGAAGAAGAAAAATGTACATACATAGGGCATGATTTGAGGAATGAAGAAGAAGAAGAATTAGTTGCCCTATTGCACGAATATAGAGACGTGTTCGCCTGGAGTTATAAAGACTTGAAAGGATTAGATCCGGATATATGCTCCCATAGAATCCCTATGACTCCAGATGCAAAACCTACGAAACAAAAACCATACACGTACAATGATAACTACGCTGCGAAGATTAAAGAGGAAATAGATCGTTTGATAGAAGCAGGATTCATTTACGAAATTGAGCACACTGAATGGGTATCCCCCATTGTGGTTGTGCCCAAGAAGAATGGAAAATTGCATGTGTATCAACCTTAAAAAAGTTAATGCCGCAACGATTAGAGACAGTTATCCTCTTCCTATCACGGAACATTTATTGGAAAGAGTTGTGGGCAAGGAAGTTTACATCTTTCTTGATGGTTTCTCAGGCTATAGTCAAGTAGCCATTGCTCTAGAAGATCAACACAAGACGGCTTTTGCCACAGAATGGGGCATATTTGCATTTCGTGTAATGCCATTTGGCTTGACAAATGCACCCGACACTTTCCAATGACTCATGTGCCATGTTTTTAAGGAATTCTTACGCAAGAATTTGGAAGTTTATGTCGATGACATATGTGCACATTCGAATGTAAGGCATACACATATCCCATAATTAAGGCAAGTATTTGACAAATGTCGAGAATATCAAGTTTTTTTGAACCCAAAAAAGTGCGTTTTTATGGTCAAACAAGGCAAAATTCTAGGACACATTGTGTCAAAGATCGGAATCTCTACAGATGAAGAAAAAGTGATAGTAATTGCCGATCTACCTAGACCAAATAATGTAAAAGAGGTACATGCATTTATGGGCCATTGCAGTTATTACAGACGATTCATACACATGTATGCAATCATAGCCAAGCCTCTGTACTCTCTTTTGACCAAGTTTGAATGGACAGGGAGTGTGAGAATTCATTCAATGAACTTAAACGGCATTTGTGCTCAGCACCCATATTGACAACCCCGGATTGGAGTAAGCCATTCCATGTACATGTGGATGCATCCAATTATGCCATAGGATGTGTGTTAGCACAACCCACGAATGAAGGTAATGTAGATCTCCCCATAGCTTACGTGAGCAGACAGTTGAATGCAGCAGAAAGAAATTACACCACTACGAAACGAGAAGGATTAGGAATGATCTATGCGGTGAAGAAATTCAGACATTATTTGTTGGCAAACAAGTTCAAATTCTTCACAACTCATCAAGCATTATTGTACTTAGTCAATAAACCATGTAACACGGGAAGATTGATACGTTGGTTTCTATTACTCATGGCCTATGACTTCGAAGTAGTAGTCAGGAAAGGAAAGACACACCTTAGAGCTGACCACCTTTCAAGATTAACCTTAGGAGAAGCTCCTCAAGGAGTAGCGGATGAATTGCCTGATGCATATTTGTTTAACCTTGAGATAGTACCAGAATGGGCTAAGCCTATAGTCCCTATTATCACGTATGGACCCAAGAATCCTAGGATCAGGATCAAGGAATGAGAGATTACCAAGTCTCAAAGATACCAAATCATAGCAGGAAGTATATATAAACAAGACAATCAAAAGATTCTTGCTTGTTGTGTAGATGAGTTAGAACATGCAAATTGGTTGCAATTAGCACATGTAGCTGCATTAAAGCAACATCATTCGAAATATCGTACATTGCAGACTCTGCATAGATTAGGAGTATATTGGCCTTCTATGGAAGCAGATGTCTACAAGTTGTGTAAAGAATGCCCTGTTTGTTGTGAAAGACCACCAATAGAATATGCTAAATTATATCATGTGTCTCTCACGCAAGAATGGAGTGAACCCTTAGTGACATACTTGAGGACAAAAACATTTCCTCAAGGAATGACTTTAGCACGACAACAAAGTCTAGAGCAAGAAGCTCAAGACTATTCACTTATTGGCGACAATCTATACAAAAGAGGAAGAGATGGATACCTAAGACAATGCGTTCATGAGAGCGATTATTTGAGTGTACTAGAGACTACACACCAAGGTGTTGTAGGAGGTCATTTTGGCCCCAATAGGATCATCAAAGCCATCCTCTTTGCAGGATTATGGTGGCCCACTCTTCACATGGATGCACATACCTATGCTAAGAGATGTGATGTGTGCCAAAGAACTCAGTTTTCTACTCACAGAGATGAAATGCCATTGAAACCCATGATGGGAGGACGTGCGTTTTCTAAGTGGGTATAGACTTTGTAGGACCCATTAACCCCCCTACAAAAGGTACACGTGCTGAATACATTATTGTTGCGATAGATTATCTTACCAAATGGGTAGGAGGCCAAGGCCACAAAAAAGAATGATGCACACACGACTGCAAAATTCTTATTTGAAAATGTCTTTACAAGATATGGTCTGCCTATAGAGTTAGTGAGCGATTGAGGAACTCACTTTCTAAATCAGGTCATTGAATATTTGTTACAAGATTTTATGGTGATTCATAAGAAATCCGCACCATATCATCCTCAAGCCAATGGTCAAGCAGAAAGTACTAACAAGATCCTTTGTAACGTATTGACGAAACTCGTGAACAACAAACGTTGAGATTGGGACAAACAATTACACCTTGCTGTTTGGGCATATCGAGTGGCCTACAAGACCATACTCAATGCAACTCCCTTTCAGATGGTTTTTTATCAGAATGTTGTGCTTCCTTTGGACTTCTTGGTACCGATCCTTAAGGTTGCACAAGAACATAAGTGGACCGGCCATGAATTATCATCAAGGATAATGGACTTGGAACGATTAGGAGAAACCAGGCTAAAAGCAGCAGCAGGAATATATGCAGCAAAGAAGTGACAGAAAGCATATTTTGATGCGCAGGTGAAAGATAAAGGCTTAAAAGAAGGAGATTTAGTCCTAGTATATACGCTGAAACAACATGCACAGAAGTTAGAAAAGCGAGGTTATGGACCTATAATCATTAACAGACTCTCGATAAGTGAGCAGTACAATTAGCCACCCTAGAAGGAGACATAATGCCTAATTACATTAGTGGCTGTAGAGTCAAGCTATATCAAGAACCTCTCACCGAGGATATGCTTAGAAGACTCACATTGGCAAAGAATCGTAAGGAGGAAGAAAATAGAATACGAGCAGAAGCTCAGGTAGAATGTATAGAACACATTAAGCGCATGAAGTTAAGAAGACAAGGACTAGGGAGAGAACATTATAATCATCTGGAAACAACACCCAGATACCCCATGGCCATGTGTCAAGTAAAGTCAACCACTCATCCTAGCATAGTGGATAGGAGACCATTCATTACAGTCAGGCTAGAGCACAACAACCCTTGCCCAGAGCTTAGGGCTTTAATTGACTCAGGCGCTACGACTAGTGCGATTAGATGGTCCCACTATAAGGACTCAGGAATAGAAATGCGGCCAATTGAGGAATACCTCATAGGGCTAGGAGGCATGGAAACCCCTTGCATGGGAGAGGTGGACCTTCCTATCCTTATAAATGAAGTGACCATGACAGCGAAGCTACTAGTGTGCCATGATCACGACCTGATAGAACCTCTAATCCTTGGCCAAGATTGGCTATACAATCACTTGGTGGACCTAAATCTTAGACAAGGCTCCTTGTAGATTGGAACCTTAGATCAACAGCGAGTGATACTGCTTGACTTCCCTAACAACACTCCGCCTGAGGTATGTAACCCCTATGAAATGCTTGCGATGGAGGACCGAAAAATATTTGGCCAAATCCATCGGCTAAGCAGGCTCCTTCCAAAGTCAACCCATGAGAGCTTGGCGATGGATCATTGAGATAGAAGATTGTCAGGAGATTTTTCCCTGGTCTTCCAGCAGCGGATAGATGGGGACAATCAGCGGTCAGGTGGACTGCATCAGCAACCACATGGGCAAAACACCCTGCAGTGCCCATCCTTCCACACTTATTGCGGACTGGCCTAGATTAATAGTACAAAACAAAGCACTTCCTAATGGGAAAGTTCCGCAAGTGTTGGACCTCCCTTCTTTTCCAAAGCAGAGTGTCCATCGGACCTCTCAACCCCAACCACAAAGGAGTCATCCACAACGGAGGAACCCAGACTGACAACCATATCAGATGACACAAAGAAAGCAGCAGTGTTAATATCACAAAGCAAGAGGCACGCGACAAATATGGGTGCCAAAAGGATAGCCACCACCGATAGATTTCAACAATGCGGACAATAACAAGAAGAAGTTACGACAGAATCAGAAGCAGTATCCAAAGCCTTTTCGACCTTCTTCTACGAGTACAAACATTCGATAAATTTGGGTTGCCAAGAAGTACCTCATGAATTGACCCACACCCACGTAGATTTGGGTACCCAAACTATGCATTATAGCTCAACCCTCAAGCCATGTAATATATACCCCTCAGAAATCTCTTCGCCCTTCAATACCACCACATCCGATATCACCTTTTATCCCTCAACAAAAACATACCACCTGCTCAGAAACTCTTAGGAAGTGGATACCGAAACATATCCAGACGTCTTCTCCGACCCCCTTATCTAACATTACTGCCATCCCGACTAAACATTACCCTTGTAATAACTCATTCACAACTGAACCTTACAAATCCACACACTATCACCCAACATCACTTGTAATAACATCTCATCAAGAAATGTATGTATCATCTGAAGCATGTAGGTGTCTAGAGACCTGCATTAGTCTTGCAAAACATCATTCCATAAACCACATCACAACACTCGTCTACACGGGTTACACATCGATTATGGAAAGGGATTGCGGTGTCACTTTAATGGGATCATGATTAATTTCCATACTAATGTGTTAATATTTTGTAGCAGATCTGCTACACACTCGCATCATTCATCATGCAAGCAGAAGGACCATCTAAAGCTGGCCCCAATGTACCCATGGCAAATATTAGCGAATTACTGGCAGAGCCTCATCCCACGGAACAACCACCAGAATTTCAAGGATTTCCAGGACCTATGCCAATTGACAATCCTCCTAGGGGATATATTGAAAGGTTTCATCGCAACTCTCATTGGTTCCAAGGTTTAGCAGGCCCATTGGCGGATGCAGATTTCATTTTTGAGGCCAATCTGACTTTTGATACCCGTACATGGGGCAAGTACCAGTTTTTCTCAAGAGAGTTTGAAGCATTACAAAACACAGAAGACTTAAAGCATGTGTGGGCTAGAGCAGGGTTCATTGAATACTTTAGTGATCCATTACCCAAACCAGATTTCTATAGATGCTATTACCTAGTAACCACATTGACGCCTTCAGAAAACAAGGATCTACCAGGCACATTCATTTTGCTGTCCTTGGTGAATGACCCGCCCTTTAAGAAGTTTTATCTTTCCAAAGACCTGATTAGAGCTGCAATCAAGATACATGGAACTCTCACGCCGACAGAGCGAGAAAGGCTAATTCCAGAGCCTATGAAGCATGGAGATGTTACAAAATGGGAAGATATTTTGGCAATCACACCTGAGCTTTCTAAGCCACTAAGAATCTATATGCAACATTTCGCATTTCCAGCTCAGGATCGATTCACCATGCCCCACAAACGCATTTGGTTTGGTTTATATTTAGCTTGTATTCGGCCACAAACAGTTGATCTAGCCAGTTGGATCATTGATTAGCTATACTTAGCACAACAGAGATGGGAAAGGAAGAAGGTAATCCATGGATGTTGCGCTCTCACGAGAATTGTGTAAATGTGTTTGGCATATGATTTGCCAATAGAGCGTGCGATGACAAGTGAAGAGTTAAAGGCATTTAAAGGGACATCCAAGAAAGCCAGAAAGTCCAACAAGGGATGAGCAGGAAAGCGCATGCAAGGAACAGTTCCAGAGTCCCCTTCTCCTCAACCCTCTCCAGAACAATATCCTACGGAACCCATTGCAGTGATACAACCTATTCGCATATGCCTATCATGACCCGTCATTACAGAAGGCACAACAAGTGCAGTTACTTCTCAGGCTACCACCATCCAGAAACCTACCACCACTACAACAGAAGTTCCCACCACTATTGGTGCGGAAGCGTTTTCTTTTCCAATACCCAACCTGGAAGTGGAACCCATAGATACAACGTTTGATTTTGAAATGCCGGATGCTTTCTGAAATGAATTTCAGTTTTCTGAAGGCTAGATTTTCTCTCAGGAATATGAACGACCAAGCTACCCTACCACTCTACTTGATCAACCACAAGGACAAGTAATATCCAGATCAAAAGAAGAAAGAACAGAAACAGATGATGACGAGGGTGATGATGAAGCTAGCCAGGGCACTCATGACTCCCAAGAGAATGTGCAGACAGATGAACAAGGACAACAAACCGACACCCAGGGTGACACAAGCACGCATGAAGACGAGACATTTGAAGCAGCGGCCTACACCTTGGCAGTCAAGAAGTTATATCGCACCATGGTTTGTGCACGTAAAAAGTTATCTGAGGAAGAAAGCCAAGCACTTATATAACAAGAAATCGTCACAAAAGGCTTTGAAGAAGTGTATATCAAAGGCTTTAGAGAACTAGTTAAGTCTGTGGGCACAAATGAAGCATTAAGATATTTGCAGAGGAAGCCACTACCGCAATTTGACCCCCAAAGAGTACGATTATTATCAGAGCTAGGTCAATACATTCGCGTACCCATAGGTGGCCAATCTTCAGAACAGGCCAGGGAAGCCTGTCTCATCCCCGAAGTATCCTTAGCAGAAGACACCATTGTCATCGACTCCCCACCTGACACTACTACTGTACATACCACTATGGTGACCGAACTACCCACCACTCCAACCGCTCCTCTTTCACCTCCCATCCCTCCAATCTCCCCTAAACACCCTGCCTCTCCTAGACCATCCACGTCTTTGGATAGTGCTGTAGCAGAAACCCTTGTTGCATCCATTCCTCTCACCCTTTCTGCACCTGCACAACCCAGCTTACCTCCTCGAACATCCACCTTTCTATCCACTCCATTTCTCCATCCATCCTTCCCTTCCTTCCCCACACCTCCAAGACACCTATTTCCATTTCCACCTCCATTGACTTTTTCCCCAGTCTCACCTCCCCGACCCACCGGAATTCCTCTTTTCCCTTTCCACCAAGCAGTACAGGAAACCCCATCTATAAATTACTCTACCACTTTTGTAAATCCCGTATTTACACCCACACATGCACCCACTATCACTCCACTATTCACAGTCACGGCACTTGACACCACATCTAGTGACATGGATATATCACCTCCCATTGCACCACCACTCACATCTCCTATTGCACCACCATATATGGGCACATCACTTTTTTCCACCATCACCACTGCATCCACATTCCCATCCCCCTTTCCCCTTCCCCTTGCACCCACACCCATAGCATTTGCATTCACCACAACATTAATCTTATCACCCACCATCGACACCGCATTTCGCCAGATGTTCACATGCATGACTCAAGTGAGAGATGAATTTGCATCTCTTGGAACTAATTACCAGACGCTGCAGAAGACCACAAACGATTTACAGTCGTAGCTAAATTCATTGTCAATCGAGAATGCTTCACTAAACACCCGATACCAAGAGCTCCACAAATCCTATCATAAATTGGAACTAGAAAGTGAAGAAAAGACCAAAGAGGCCATCACTGACATAGACAATTTGTTGCGGGCTTGGACTATTCGCAATGCGACGCTTACGAGAAACATGGGATTACTCAGACGACACTTAGCAGCAGCGAAAGAAGAAAACCAACGTCTACAGGAATAGAATAGAGAGAACTTGGAAGCTGCTCTAGATCGACCAGATGAGCCCCTAAGCCCCAGTCGCTTCAAAGCCGTCCCCTCCGAATCCATGAAGATGTTATTGGAAGATCATGTCAGATTATTAGAGGAATATGACAGTATGAATGAAGAATTCCAGAAGCTCAAACAAGACCACAAAGTGCTTCAATTGAGAGCACCTATACAACAAGGACTACCAGCTCCTGCGGACCCATCCCCTGAAATCATCGAGGAACTCAACGCTCTACGGACCCAGGTATTAACTCTTCGATCACAGATAGCAGTATATGAAGCACCCCCAGGCCACACTCCCCACCGGAACTACCAGCAGAGGAAGAAACAGTGACTATTCTAGTGGAGGACACTTTTGAAGAAGCATATGAACCCCAACCCATCCCAGGCGGACACGTCACGACCGAAGGCCAGACGACTTTTGAACTTCCCACTCCCGCATGGATGAAGACAATTGAAGAGCTTGGATGAACCCACTCAGCACGTGTGGAAGCACAGTTACATGCAATGGCAATGATTGAAGAACGAATATTACAATCACCGTATTTTGCTCACTTGGCCCCTCTCAGGTACATATCTGGGCACGAGCTACAATACAAGCCATATCGCAGCAAGGAGAAATATATCAACCAGATTGGTGCAAGGATTTATTACAAGAATATCCAGAGATGATGAGTACTTGGGCCAAGGCACCGCTCCACTTGAAGTACAACCCATGTTGGGGTCCCATGCCACGTCGCCGTTCCTGGAAGGCATTTGCCATTAAAGTACAGAACAACAAGCAATGCCAGGATTGGCTCAATTATCCCTATTTCATGCCACCTCGTGGACCCCCTACAGTCGACTATATGATGGCAATGATTCGCCACTAGCTCCCTCGCGTACGACGCATGGACGATGTAGCAGTGCACATGATTGTCAAAATATTTGACATGATGCAGATGGTATTCAAAGTCTTCTGTCGAGTCAAGGCACCACATGTAAACACCCCGGGTTTCGAGCATGGCAATCTAGACTTAGCTTATGACATGAGTATGACACCATCGCTCCGGGTGTGTTATGTCTGGCATTGTCAAATCAAATACTTACCGGCGTGCTATAAGCAGACCTTCGAAGAAATGTTCACCACCGGTTTTTGGGAGTATCACTTAGAAGTGTTCATAAGCAGGCCTACACATCTACTACAATTATTTGCCTGTGAACAATTGGTATACTAAGAACACTATAGACTCCCGCCACCAGAGGAACCTCAGCCCATCGATTGGGAAAAGCTTGAAGCTGATCTTGCCCGAGGTATCCGCATTTCAGAACACACCCTCGCTCATAAGCGCATCTTTCGCTATTTGAGTGGTACTCGGCTACTTGGGTTGTTTTATCCCAAGGGGGGATCATTACCACTAGGTTTGCATGCTTTTTCTAACTCTGATTGGGCTGGTTGCTATGACACTCATGTGTCCACTAGTGGCTTTTGCTTCATGCTTGGTAGCTCATGTATATCTTGGTTGAGCAAGAAGCAGCCTACTGTGGCTACTTTTAGTTAAGGCTGAGTATAGGGCAGCTTTCACAGCGACTCTTGAGTGTGTGCGGCTCACACGCCTTATGGCTGATTTGGGTGTTGGTCAGACTTCTACCACCACCATCTTCACTGACAGTCAGAGCGCATTGGAAATTGCGAGAAACCCTGTGTTCCATGCTCGCATTAAGCACATTGAGGTGCATTATCACTATGTCAGGGAGAGGTTCTCTACTGGGGAGATCAGCTTGGCATATGTGCCCACGTAGGAGAACATTGCAGACCTTTTCATGAAGGCTCTACCTAGGGAGAACTTTGAAGCTTTTCGCAAAGCTTTGGGCTTACTTCTGTTTGTGGAGTGATTTCCACATAGCTTGGCACTTCCTTATTATGAGTGCTAGCTCCTTGTTCATCGCATCACTCCCAGGGGGGATTTGTTGATATATTTAGGTAATGATGTGTGTGAACACACTAGGACCGCCGGGGCACTTTTTTCCCTCTTTAGGAGGTTTTTTTCTCCCGGCTTGTATATACGCCTATTGCCCTTATGGGCTACTTATCTTTGTACATTCTCTAGTAATACATTCAGTATTGTGTGTTGTACTCCAAGCTTCTTCTTCTTCCTTGTGCTGTTCGCGTGCTTCCATAAACGTCTAACTCCAACAAGGTTTAGGGCATCTTTCACAATGATTCTTGAGTGTGTGTGGCTTAGACGCCTTATGGCTGATTTGCGTGTTGGTCAATCTTCTACCACCACCATCTTCACTGACAGTCAAAGTGCATTGGCAGTTGCAAGGAACCTGTGTTCCATGCTCACACTAAGCACATTGTGGTGCACTATCATTATGTCAGGGAGAGGTTCATTGTTGGAGAGATCATTTTGGCATATATTCCCACACATGAGAACATTGCATACCTTTTCACAAAGGCTCTGCCTAGGGAGAAATTTGAAGCTTTCAACAAAGCTTTGGGCTTACTTCCTTTTGTGGATTGATTCCACATAGCTTGGCACTTCCTTATACATGAGTGCCAGCTCCTTGTTCACTGCATCAATCCTAGGGGGGATTTGTTCATGTATTTAGGCACTGATGTGTGTGAACACACTAGGACCTCTAGGGCACTTTTTTCCCTCCTTAGGAGGTTTTTTCCCCCGGCTTGTATATATGCCTATAAACATAATGGGTCATATTTCTTTGTACATTTTCTAGTGGTAATACATTCAGTATTGCATGTTGTGCTCCAAGTTTCTTCTTGTTTGTGTTGTTCACGTGCTTTCGTAGATCTCAAACTCCAACAAAAACTTAGTGGTATTTCTATTTTTTCCTTCTTGGATTGCCAATTTAAGTTCTAGCTCAAGAAGTAAGGCACAAAGATCCATAAAATTCAAGGATTGGACCCTTACCTAAGTGTGGATGGTAGTAACCAATCCATCAAACCTTTGTGGAGAAATTTGGAGACATCTTTGTGCCAATTCCCTTCTTGTAATGAGAACATTGTCTTATGTCATCGATTCATGTAGATTCTTTATCTGCATTATAAAGGTTTCTGTCGCTTCTCCATTTGTAAGACTTTTTGTTTTAAGTTGGTTCTCTAGATTTTGAATTCTTTGTTTCTTTATTTCATGTTTACTAATGATTCTTAGTATGTTCCTAGCCTCCGATGATTTAGAATTATGCTAAATCAATGTAAGAACCCCATCATGCAACTTCTCATCAAACACAAAGTGTAGTTGTATTCATGTGCTTCAATGCTCAAAGAGGCTGTATGTTAGGAGGAATAACTATGGAAAGATTCATAGGGTTAGTTATGCCTATAGGTTTGGGTCTATACCTAGAATGCCTCCAGAAGTTCATAGGAGAAGGGTATGTACCATCTAACTTTCCCCCTATGAAAGTGGATGAGTAAATAAACAGCTTTTTCATTCCAGTGTTAGTTGCATTTATAGATGCACCATCCTCGTGAAAGCATCACCATTACCCATTACTATACTACTCAAGAAGTCCTTTATGCTCTAGTATAGTATTTGTGGAACTTACATTTGCATTTTCTATGAACTAGCCTCTTGCACTAGACCTCAAGACTATCAGCCCAAAAGCCTCATATTGTGTAAACAAATCGATGATTTATCTTTCTCTCAAGATCGTATTGCATTCTTTCACATGATCATGAGGATCATTGGATCCATCATAATGGTTTTTCATGCACTTTACCACTTGGGATGGTCGAAGGCATTTACCTATATCTTGGTTTCTAATGTTGATGGGACCCCTCATCATGGTTCGCTCTCCTATTGGGTTTTTGTGTCTTGTTTGAATGGGAGGTAACCTGGCTTTTATTCTTGATAATTCATCCATGCCTATGTTGGTTGTTGATTGTTTTGGAAGATTGACCCCCTAGTTGCAATAGATTATCCCCTAAGGCTAAGGATTCCCAGGCTAATTTTTGAATGTAACCATTGCTTGCTCTTCAAACCTTCTCTCTCTTCATCACTCATAGGTCAATCGAAATTCCTTGCATTATCAATGCATTATGTGGCTATGGTTGAGAATCTCATGCTTTGGTAGTCATATATGGTGACTCTCTTGGTAGTTGTTGCTCGAGCACTTAAGGTATAAAACCAATGTTCTCTAACATTGTCCATTCCATCCACAAGAAATAGCTTTGCACAAATGAAATTCCTCAATGTGATACTCTCTTTGGATATGGGAGGAATTTTTTTAAATTTCCTATTTTGTTCATCATCACTTGATGCAACTTCTCTTTCTACTTTGCTTGGGTTATTGGTATGATTAGATTCTTTCACTAAGAGGTAAATGGCTCATTCCATGTCCTCATAATAGTTGATGAAATACTTCACTATGGGGTCATTGGATATGTTTTAAACATTGAGTGTTTCTCAAAATCATGACTTGTTTGTGTAATCCATGTTCGTGCATGTCCACACCTAAAAAATTGTATTTCTTAAGTTAGAGTATTTTTGGAAACTCTTCACTTGATAATCCAATTTACTCTTCGT
Organism: Ceratopteris richardii; assembly: GCA_020310875.1. NCBI lineage: Eukaryota > Viridiplantae > Streptophyta > Polypodiopsida > Polypodiales > Pteridaceae > Ceratopteris > Ceratopteris richardii. Next base: position 64,171,316 of record CM035412.1, on the reverse strand, counting down.
TAGCAAGAACTCCCTACACATCATTTGATCCCATTGAGTCACTACTTGATGTTCCTAGATTTACTTGACTACCCATCAAATCAAAGCTCCCTATTGAAGACAAGTGACTTTTGATTGATCTTCATTATTCCACCATTCCTTCTGATCACAATTGCATCCACAATGATCATATCTTAATAAAGCCACAATGATCAGATCTTAATAAAGTCTCAAACTCTAATAGCTGTATGTATAGAACTGAGATTATTATCACACTACTATTCTTCATAGTATATCTTTGTAAAATAACATATTTTAGTTTGTGTCCCACTCTTGAGCTCGAGTACCTAAAATCACACTTGACACTTGGTGTCACACTTTTAATGTTTCACTTAGCTTGAAAATTCCATTCAAGCTTAAAGATCACACTTGAATCCAAAATTCATAGATTTCCTAGGGGTCACACTTAGAACATCATGTTCTTAAAAAACAAATTGAGCAATCTTCCTTACACAATCAAAATTTGGGAGAGGATGGCATTTGGTGGAAATATTACAAAAGTGATGGAATGTTCCTATCTTGGAATAAGATTTAGGGGCGAAGCCATAGAGTCTATTTTTGCTTAGAATTGGTACAACACTTCTAGGCTCAAAATTTTTTCTTGAATCTGTTCCAAATCATAGGTGAAGGTTTTTCAAATTGTTTTTCAACAATCAACTTATGAAAAATAATAATACATTCCTTCACAAAGTCAAGCATTCCCAATCACACCGATAGTCTTTCAAAACTTCAACTTTCTTTTTCCTTTTTTTTTGCCCTAACTTCTTTATAACTTCCTCACTTCTTTGGTTTTTTACTTTGCATTTAATTTTTAAACTAAGAGTTAAGAGAATTGCTGTCATGGTTTTCACATGCCAAGGTTCTAAGACTCATCCGTTTTCCTTGTTTTATTTCCAAAGGTATTTAATTTTATTCCCTTCACTATTACAATTTCAAGCTCTCTATATAAACTAGAAAATTCCTCCAATGGCTTTTGCTCCCAAAATCACATGTGTAGAAAATGTTAAGTTGTCCTCTTGTGTTTTCCTCTTTAGAGTTCACACAAACACAAAATCACACATGTTTTTCATGATGCGAATCCTTATACTTTGAAAAATAGAATCCTACTTGTGCTTTTCCAAGTTATCTTTAAAATCACCCTTATAGTTCTTAACACAAAAATCACCCTTACATTATTCCAACTTTGTTTTCAAAGTTTTCATTTTGATGATGCACTTTGATAGATATTTTCACACACAGGCAGACACCACTCTAGAAAAGTTCTTTTGTTTTGCACATTTTATCCAGAAGATTATGTTTTTATTGCTTGACAATGCCCAAAGAATTACAATATAATTGGAATTTTAATCCGCTCTACCCCAAGATGATATTTCAAGTGCAATACTACCTTAGCTTGCTCAGAATGATGGTCACCTCCTTGTGTAGAGTCCTTTGCATGAAACTCTACTTGTCTTAACCTTATGCATATTTGAAGTGTTCCGAAGCTAATGTACAAATCCTCCATGCAAGCCTATCGAGATTAATATTTTCCCACAATATATCATGCACATAGAACTTGATGCCTTCCCCCTTATGATCAAACCTCAATACTCACCTCATCCCAAAGTGCCAAATTCAATGTTTTGTACCCAAGAATGGATTATAGCTTCACTATGCTCAAATATAGCTTGCATGATACATGAAATAAAATTTCAAAGAAAGCAAAGCCTATTTTCTTAATGTCTCTCTACGATGTGGCACCGCCTCTTCTCCAATAACATTATCAATCCTAAAACCTTTTTTGCCCTTTTTAATGTCAATCAATGTCTAAGAAAATATTATTCCCTCGTTATAGTCATGAAAATAAACCCCTCTCACAAGAAAATACATATGAAATAAATTTCAATCACTTAGGTTCAACATAATGTATGCACTTCGTTCAACATATTTGTTTGCAAACCAAGTTATTGGAGATGTTAAACCATGTTTTCATTGCTAATTTTAGTTGTACCTATAATGTGAGTTCATCAAGGCCCCTAAAATTTGCAAGAAAAAATTTGTACTTCCAACGTTAATCACCTTGCATGACCTCAAAAGCACCAAAGAAAGTGTAGTGACATACATGTGCGATAGGCCTCTACAAAAATATTTGCAGAGTCCTAACTTGCATTATGTGAGTTCCCTTTTTTTGTGCTTTTGAGGTCATACAAGGTGATTTATGGTGGAAATACAAATTTTTCCTTGCAAATTTTAGGTCCATGAAACTTATTATGTGCACAACTCAATTGAACAATGGAAAAATGAGTTATGAATTCTAAATGATTTGGTTTTCAAACATATCATGTTGAAGCAAGTGCATAAAATTGTGAACACATGATATAGATCACTGAGGACTTGATCATGTGTAAGAAACTTTATGACAAAGTAGATTATCATTACGGAATTTTCATGTTACAAATGTATCTCTTCAATAGGAATGATTGCATAGTCACAAACGATCTCATCTACTTGCTTGGGTTTTATAATCATCATCTTCACTTTACTTGGACACAAGGTAACATCTTTCAAAATTAAAGTAAGAAATGCCTTTGTTTCCTCTTGACTTGCTTAAAATGCTATTGATTGTATCCATATTCTTGTACATTAAGTTTGACAATCAAAGGCAATATAATGTTTAATTAAATCTTTTTTTGCTTTTGCATTAGGAGCAATTTCGGTTGTGCTACATGTGGTCCATGACGTGGTTGATAATTCCTATTCATTTTACATGTATGCCTTTATTGACCTTGTGGCACAATTTCTAGCATAGACTATCTTTGCTTTTTTTCTTTTCCATATGTGGTAGTGTGCTTTGACCTTATAGTAGTGACTTTCTAGCCTCACTTGATGTGATGGTGGATCCTTGAAGATATCCTTGTTGGATGAGTTGGAATGTCCACTTCATGTTCATCAGACATGTTATCTTTGGAGGTGTATTGAGTTCAAATGGATATATTGTTCTCCTTTGTGCATGTCGCTTCAATATTTATTTGAGTGGTCACCTATGTGGGGGTTGATATTCATGATGCTATCAAGAAGGGTTTTGTGGATGAGGCTCTCAACTAATTTTTTATTTCTAATCGAGTTCACTTTTTCATAATGAACCATTCTGAGATGTTGTATCATGACCTCTACTACACATAGACCAACTTTATCTTCTCTTGTGGGGTTGCATCCAAGGTGGTCATTGTGTACCTTGAATATGGATAAGGTGTACCACAAAAACTTGTTAGTACAAAATAACCAAATGATGATTTTTAGATAACTTCATTTCTACATTCAACCCTCACAAAATGTTCGTGCATGATATCGATCACGATGCAAAGGCCTTGTTGATAGCTTCCATTTTTCGACTCCAACATTGTGTCACAATTTTCATGGAAACATATATAATTGTAAAACTCTTACAAGGTTCTTTGAAAAACACCAAGCGAGTATTATCCCAATTAGTCAAATTTCATAGAACCACTACTAAGACATGCATCTTTGAAGTAGTTACCTTTAGATGTACTAGAAATCTTGAGTAATACAAATAGATACATGAAGATTCTCCATATGAGAATAGAACATGCCATTTTTCCATGAATAGAATGAACATAAATTAAAGATACAAATAACATCTGAGTGTAGAATGTAGTTTACTTTCACTACTCCAAGTAAGGATCAATAATTTGACATTAATCAAGCTTAAATATGAACTTAAGTCTATCATCACAATCTATACCAAAAAGCTACAAATATATAATAGAGAAATAAAATTGGTTGTGAAATGCAAATTAGTAGAGGTAGTTTTTATTGTAGAACCAAAACATTTATTTTTGAAGCCTCTATAGCTCCAAAAAATTATTTTTTGGTTTCATGCAAAAAAAAACTTTTGCATATGAGTCTTCACCTACTCCTTATTCATGATTGCATGCTAGATATTTCTAGGAACATTTTCTTCTATGTGTAAGTATCTTGCAACAATATTACTCGCATGGCTCCTCTACAAAGACTAACTTCACTCAAAAGATATTTCCTAGGGCAGTGTTTCCTCTTAGAGTTTAAAAAACCCCTTAAGCTATTCTTCATGCTTATCATCACTAGAGGGCTCATCACTAACTACCTTATTCACATTATTGGTGTGCTTAGGATTTTCATGCAATAGATACATAATTCCTTCTCTATATCTACATTAGTTACTAAAATACTTCTCTAATAGATGATTAGGAATGGTTGGAACATTTGAGCTTCTTAACCATGTCACTTTCCTATCCAACATGTCTAGGTAAAACGTTACCCCAAGAGCAGTGTAGTTCTCAAATCGGAGGATAGTGTGATATTCATTGCTCTACTATTAGGGATTTCGTGTAAAACTTTGCATGTTTTCATATCTTCCCACTCACCTTTTAAGTCAGCATTGGCTGCACTTAGATTGAATTGACTATTCAAAACTCTTTATAGAAGAAAACATTCTCCAATGATTTTTTTTTGTTGCACATAAGTGGGAGATAAAAATCTCTATGATTCTTGCTATTGGTTCATTTCACTCAACTTCTCGTTTGGTCACTCATTGGATTTTTACTCATGATTTCCTTTCCTAAGTGGTAACTTGGAGAAATTTTGGTAGAGCCTGCACTATTAACTACTTTAGAGGGAAAACTCACATTGGATGGAATGACTTCACAAGTGATGAAATGGTCCCCATAAATCGTAATTTGACTTAGAAAAATTAGAAAATCATACACAAAAGAGGTTTACTTGTAGTTAAAAAAAGTTATATTCAAGAAAAAATTTTACTCCCTCAAAATTTTTGGTAGAGCCTCACCTACATCGTCAATATTCGGTAGGGTTTATGTTGGGTTGATAAATTGCACAGGTGATGTAGCATTCCCATCTTGGAAGTCCTTTAGACTAAACGAGAGAAGCTTAAGTGTTAAGGATACCTATAATTTCAAAAATCATACTCTTATGGTGAATTGGAAAGAGGCTCATTTATGAGTTTTCATAATAAAATTCTACTAAATTGATCCAAGAAATCACATACTTTTTTTTCAAAAACTCATAAACGAGCCTAAATATCACAATGGCATAAATATCACATATTGATTCAAAATATTTCACCATGTATGAAATCACACTTAAATTTCAAATCTCAAACCTTCTTAAAAGTTACATTCAAACTAAAATCACAACTTTTAAGTAAATTCACTTACTAACCCACTTGACTTTACAAGCTTAGAATTTTCTTACCACAAGGGGAATTTCACAAACACATTGTTCACAAATCTTTGAACAACTTGAAAAAATATAAACCATGCATTTGGGTATAACAAAACTATATTCACAAAGTCATTCAATCTCTCAAGGTGTCTAACACCAACGATTATCATCAACCCATTTTGTCTTATCAATAAACTCCCACTTTCTTACTAATTACTTGACATCTCTTCATGAAACTTTGTCCATGCACTTCTTCACACTTTCAAATTAACACACACTTTGCTTAATACTTATCTTCTTTCAAATATATATCTATCTCCAAAATGCACAAACTATTTCTTAGTTTTCAAATTGTTACACCCCAAGATTCGTAGCACAACCCTCAAGACTAGAGTTTCTCTAGGTCACTGACCTTAAATTCTTCCTTTAATTGTAGTGTTTGATCCTTTCAATACCTTCAACATCATTACGTGTGAGTATTATATCATCTACATATACTCAAAGGTATATGAATGCTCCAGGATTCCTCTTGATGAAGAGTGAAGGATTTGTTTTGCTAGCAATAAAGCCCATATCTTACAAATAGGTTCAAATTCTATGATTCCAAGCTCTTGGAGCTTTCTTTAGACCATACAAGGCTTTCGTTAGCCTGCATACATGTTTAAAAAAATGTGAATCTTAATACCCAAGGGGTTGAGACATATATACCTCTTCGTATATCCATTCAAAAATGTGTTCTTCATATCCATTTGATAAATCTTTCAATTCTTAATAATTGCAATGATCATAAGCACTCTGATTGTTGGCATCTTTGTGTAGATCAATTTCTTGTTCTACTGCTCAATATGGTGTGTCCTCTTAAGTGCAATATGCAATGTGGGTTGCAATTTGAAGACTCAACAAAGAAGAATAATACATACCAATTAGGGTGCATTTGGGGCTGACATATAGAGATTTTTAGTCTTTTCATGGATGTCCTTGTAGAACACTGCTTGTTCTTTAACTTCTCATTTTCTTCCTTGAGATCCTTGTTGTTTTGCTCTAATTGTTTGTTGATTTCTTCTAATTTTGCAATCTTTCTTTGAAGCCAAATAACTTGCTATGCAACTAGAATATGATGCTAGTATGAAGAATGGTACCTGGTCTTTATGTGATTTCCTCCAAGTAAAAAGACTAGTGGCATTAAATGGATATACAAGCTAAAACATAAGTGTGATGGAACACTTCACATGTATAATGCTAGGCTTGTTGCCAAAGGTTATGCTCAAGAGAGCGGCATTGATTTTGATGAGGTCTTTGCTCCCATATTGACCATTGTTGGTAGCATTTGTGCACTTGTAGCTCATCATGGTTGGAATGTACATCAATTGGACATTAAAACTACATTTTTGAATGGGGACTTTCATGAAGAAGTGTACGTATTTCAGCCTTGTGCAAAAAGAGCATGAAAACAAAGTGTGTAGGTTGAAAAAGGCAGTATATGGTTTGAGGTGAGCACCATGTGTATGGTATGAAAAGTTACATGCCTACTTGCTAGCGCATTGTTTTAGGAAAAGTCCAACTGAGAGCACCTTATATGTTAAACGTAAATATGATGTACTTCTGATCATTATTGTATATGTTGATTGACATGCTACTCACTATTCCTAATGAGAAGAATATTGCTGAATTTAAGGCTGATTTGCATGCCTCTTTTTGAGATGTCAGATTTGGGGCTTTGCATCATTATTTGGTCATTCAATTTATGCAAGTTGATGGGGGAATAGATTTGTGTCAAACAAAATATATTGACACATTATTGCAAGGTTTTGGTCTTGAGGATTGCAAACCTATGACACTCCATGGAAACACGTTTATAATTGAGCCTTAATGATGATCTAGATGCATTTGATGTTGTTCTCTATCAACAAGCTATTGGATGCTTCATTTACTTATGCATAACTTAGCCTAATATTCAATTTGTTGTCTCTCATATGAGTAAGTTTATGAATTGACTAGGTGTCAAGCATTGGTAGGTTGTTAAGCACATCTTTTGCTACTTGAGTGGTACCTAGTACTTAGATTTTTTAATCCAAAGGGAGGATCATTACCGCTAGATTTACATGCTTTTTATGATTTAGAATAGGCTGGTTGCTATGACACTCATGCGTCCACTAGTGGTTGTCGCTTCATGCTTGCTAGCTCATGCATATCTTGGTTGATCAAGAATAAGCCTACTCTGGCCACTTCTAATTGTGAGGCTCAATATAGGGCCACTTTATAGTGACTATTGAGTGTGTGTTTCTCAGATGCCTTTTGGCTGATTTGGGTGTTGACTAGTCTTCTGCCATCACTATCTTGACTCACACTTAGAGGGCATTGGAAGTTGTAAGGAACCATTTGTTCCATGCTAGCATAAAGCACATTGAGGTGCACTATCATTATGATAGGGAGATTTTCTCTATAACAGAGATCAATTTTTCTTATGTGCCTACATAGGATAATGTTGCAAACCTTTTCACAAAGGCTTTTGCCCAAGGAGAAGTTTGAAGCTTTTCGCAAAACTTTGGGCCTATTTTGTTTTGTAGATTGATTTCTTTCCACATAGCTGGCACTTCCTTATATATGAATGCCAACTTCTTGTTCATTGCATTAGTCCCAAGGGGTATTTGTTGATATATTTCAGTAGTGATGTGTTTGAACACACTTAGGACTACTAAGGTACCTTTTTCCCTGTTTACGAGGTTTTTTCTCATGGCTTGTATATATTACTATAAACCTAACGAGTTACTTATCTTCATACATACACTTGGTAATACATTCAATGTTGTGTTGTGCTCCAAGATTCTTCTTCTTCCTTGTGTTGGACATGTGCTACTACAGACCTCAAACTCGAACAAAACCCTAATCCTAAAAACTAATTTTTCTCTATTTCTAGCTAGCTAACTATCCAACTCGCTACCTGAAGATGGAAAATGGATAAAATCAATCAAATCATAATTTTGAAAGCACTAAGAACATGTAACTCAAGTGAAACTTACCAATCAGTGACATGTCCAACAAGAAAATCATCCCCCAGTAGTTCTAAAATTGGATCCATTCGTACAACTCTGCACATAACTGACATACTCACATCAAGCACGAGCAATCTTCACCTAGGTTGCATTATTTGTTATTTGAAAACTCATTTATTTGTGAATAGTTATGGAATTTTATGGCAAACCCTTATCATTCGAATAAATTATTCATTGCCATGTCAGCTTATTTGGACATGATCAAATACTTTTTGCACGGTAATCTAGTATTTTTCGATCGAAAGCACTTTCGATCAAAAACATTTTTAATAAAAAAGCTTTTGATAGAATAGTTTGATAAAAAATAATTCAGTCAAATAATGTTTTATAAAAGAATACACTTTGAGTCATTTTTCATAAGAGTTACTTTGTTTTTTATGAACTTAGAATGTTGTAGAAAGAAGAAGGTATAAGCTCTTGTTAGAAATATTAAGTATTTTAGTATTAAGACTAAAGAAAAGTATTTTTGTTTGTGAGTTAAAAACTATTGTGATTGTTTGACTCAACATTGATTCTGAATTCATAGTAGTATATGTATGTGTGTGTATGATGTTGAGTAAAATTGTATTGCGATTGTTTGAATCAATATTGATTCTTACTTCACAATAGTATGTGTATATGTATGTGCATGTATCACATATGATTGTGAGTGAAAATCTAATGTGATTGTGTCAAGGTGTGAGAAGGTGTTAATAAGGGAACTAGAACTTTCTAGGTCTCTAGATGGATTTTTCTTGTAGAATTATTAACACCTCCTCAAAAACTTGAATTACAAAGGGATCCAACAAAGTTTCATCCGATAGTATGTGTATGTGCATATGAGTATATAATTATGAATGAAAATCTATTGTGATTGTTTGACTCAACATTGATTCTTACTTCACAATAGTATGTGTAAGTGTATGTGCATATGATTGAGAATTTAGAATCTATTGTGATTGTCTGACTCAACATTGATTCTGGCTTCACAATAGTATGTGTAAGTGTATGTGCATATGATTGAGAATTTAAAATCTATTGTGATTGTCTGACTCAACATTGATTCTTACTTCACAATAGTATGTGTAAATGTACGTGCATATGATTGAGAATTTAAAATCTATTGTGATTTATTGACTCAATATTGATTCTTACTTTAGAATAGTATGTGTAAATGTATATGTGTGTATGATTGCAAATTGAACTATTATGATTGTTTGACTCAAAAATGATTTTTAATTCACAATAGCATGTGTAATTGTATATGTGGGTGTATGATTGAGAATTAAAGTCTATTGTAATTTTTTGACTCAACATTGATTCTTATTTCACAATAGTATGTGTAATTGTATGTGTGTATATACAGTATAATTGAGAATTAGAATCTATTATAAATGTTTGAATCAACATTGATTCTTACTTCACAATACACAATAGTATGTGTAACTGTATGTGTGTGTATAATTGAGAATTAAAATTTATTATGATTGCTTGATGCAATATTCATCCTTATTTCACAATGGTATGTGTAATTGTGTGTGTGTGTGTATGATTGAGAATTAAAATCTATTGTGATTTTTTGACTCAACATTGATTCTTACCTCACAATAGTATGCGTGTGTATGATTGAGGAATTTAATAGATAGAAAATATAAATACATAAATCAATAGATTTAGAAATTTTAAGCAAGATTTGGAGTAGTTTGTATATTTTAAGATATATATATATAGTGGAATGTATATCTTATTTGATATTAACTATGTTGTGTTTCTATAGATATAAAGTCTTCATAAAGCAAGCACTATGCGAAAGGCAAAACAATGGTCATATGTGATTATTCATCAAGAGGGTAAAACAGTCTCCATAGTACAATGCAAATGTTGTGGACATCATTATGTAGGAAATGCAACTCGGATAAAAGAGCATCTTTTTAGTACAGGTAATAATGTGATAGGATGCTCTAATCTAGACAGTGATATATGGATATACTTTTCAAGTTATGCAAACAAATGTAAATCTCAAGGTATCACATCAAAAAAATTCAAGAGCATGAGTAGTTCACAACACTTTCGAAGTAGTTTAGGTATAGAGCAATAATGAGTAGATGCATCAATGACAATAGAGGATCCTCATGATATTTCTACTCAAGTATCTCAAATTATTTTCAAGAATAATCAAGATACATGTATCGCATTTTCTCCAACTGCATCAAAAAAGAGTGGACCCGGTGAATGTAGTAAAAATGGTAGATCTAATAATGTGTCACCATGCTTTGTCCGTACTAAATCATAAAATACACCACCTATAGCTTTTGAAAAGCAAGATTGTCTAGAGCTTCATCTTAAATGGACTCAAGCATTTTTAGCATGTGGGATTCCTTTCAATGTTATTCACAATCCTATTTTCAAAGATGCTTTGATGTCAACTCCATGGAAAGGATTCACCATGCCAGATTATAACAAAATGCAAACAAAGTATCTAGATAACATGAAAAAAAGTATGAAAGCTATTTTAAAGAAAATAGTGCTTGATTATATACCCATGGATGGATGTAGAATAGCATTGGATGGATGGACAAGTTGTCAAAAGAAGCCATTGATTAATCTCATGGTTATATGCCCAAAGGAAAGCTTGTTTTTGGAATTTTTTGATACTTCTCTTAAAGAGAAAAGTTCAGCTTTTCTTATAAAGATATATGAACATGCTATATCATGCATAGGTAGTCCGAAGAATGTGACTGCGATAGTGACTGATAATGCATCTAATTTTCAAAGTGCTGGAATTGCAATTCAAAAAAATTATGAAGGCATTACTTGGGTTCCATATACAGCTCATACACCAAATCTATTATTGAAAGATATAGGTAGATTATCTTTCATTAAAAAACGTTTATTAGATGCAAATCATGTGGCCAAATTTATGAGAGAGCATCAATTTTCATATTCGCTCTTTCGTTCAAATCTCCCAATAAAGCACCTCATATCTTTTGTGCTACACAAGTTGCAAGTGTCTATATTATGTTGAGTGGATTATTGGAAGTCAAGCCAGCTCTTGTATAAATGATTGTTGATCGAAGATGGGAGCATGGCTAGAGAAGTATCCTTCTTATCAAGCTGTGGCTTCAATGTGTATGCGTCTAATACAATCATAAAATTTTTGGCATAATCTTAAAAAAATGTTCTCATATGCATCGAGAGATATTTGTAAATGTTTCACTTGATTTTCTAAATCATCGATCCTCTTTTCTTGATCATCAATTGTTCTTCATAATCCAAGAATTGTTAATCCTCCATTGTATAATTCGGCTCCCTATGATGATAAATCATGGATAAGGTTATGTTCCCTGGTAGTAGAATGTAGGGTTGCTATTGAGGAAGAGGGCCTTCATTTCCTTGATTACAAAATTCTGCCCATTCGGGCGATCATCCTAATCTACACATCAATGAAGAATATCTTGTACAATAACTTTTTGAATGAAATATAGTGCTATTTGATTATTATTTGGTAATGATCTCTCAACTTGCACAAAGCATCGAAGTAGACTTTCTACGAATCCTTAATGTTGTAAGTCAGAAGCTTTAAGGGTGCCGTTTCTTTTGCTCTTCCTGTAAACTGAAAGAGAACATCATGAACAAAATGATTTGGACATAACTTTTTTAATTCTTTCATTGATAATGGTTCTCCTTTTACTTTTAAATATGCAAAATAAAAACACTAATTTTACCTAAGAAGAATCCACATAACTCAAATGAAGCCACATTTAATCCACATAATTCAAATGATACCACTTCATTTAATCCACTTAACTCAAATGATACTACTTCATTCAATCCACTTAACTCAAATGACCATCTTCATTTAATCCACATAATTTAAATGAATCCACATCATTTAATCCACATATTACAAATGATTCCACTTCATTTAATCCACATAATTCAAATGATACCACTTCATTTAATCCATTTAACTCAAATGATACCACTTCATTTAATCCAGTTAACTCAAATGATAGCACTTCATTTAATCCACTTAACTCGAATGATATCACTTCATTTAATCCACCTAATTCAAATGAATCTATATCATTAAATCTTGATAATCCACATAATTCAAATGAATCCACATCATTTAATCCACATATTACAAATGAATCCATTTCATTTAATCCACATAATTCAAATGATACCACTTCATTTAATCCACTTAATGCAAATGATACTATTTCATTCAATCCACATAGTCAAATGAATCCACAAGATTTACTCCACTTAATGCAAATGAATCTATATCATTTAATTGACATAGTTCAAATGAATACAGATCGTTTTTAATATGGTCTTAACTCATCCGTCATGGATATCTTTAAACCATACTGAGTTAGATTCGAGAATACTCTAAGTAGTTCATGTGTGTCTACTCTTTTTGATACATCTATGTCAGAAGCTAATTCTAAAGAATATTTGAACTTGTAAATCCCATTTCTATCAATGGGATAACTAATTTAATCTATATATTTCAAGAGTTGCAATAGGAGTATCAAAATTATAAATGTCTCTTGAATTTTATTAAAAGATGGAGGATTAGTGGATATACATTCAGGTGCAATCCACCAGTACTTTCGACTCCACTCATTAGTCGATATTTTCAAATCAGGTAGCTTCAGAAAACCTTTTTTGTTGGTAAATACATTGCTATACCAAAATCATATAATCCAATTGAAGCATGCTCAGATTCAAAATGCAACAAAATATTGGATGGATGGAGATCATTGTGGGAAATATTACAAGTGTGTAAAAATAATATTTTTTGCAACAATTCATTGATCAGCTTCCAAATGCTTGTCTTCATAGTTGTTACGTCTACTTTTGTGTCTTTAATACCTCTACTTCATGGTACATTTAAGTACTCTTTTTTCATTTTCTCTAGCCACATGTATAATGTACCACCATTCCACAATTTGAAAATGAGACACATGATTTTTTTATGATGCCTAGCTCATCCAAGTGGATTGATAATTCCACTGTGCATAATAGATAAAATTGTGTTCTCTCATGTTTGTATTTTAGCACCATGTAATTTGAATAACTTTGCAGAAAATATTTCATTGATGAATCTCGGATGGGTTATTCTGACTTTATGGATCATTACATATTTTCCTTCTCCCAAGAGAGCTGCATCTTTGAAATGAATAGATGAATATGGGAGAAAACAAAGATTATTCAATGTTTGATCTCCCATATTCACATGTATATCTCTTGTATTTGGATCTACCGATGGTCTCTCTCCCTATTAGTTATGGAAGGTCTCACTTGCTTTCTTCTATTCATTGTCTGATAATGTAAATCGACAAATTTGATTTTGTTGATGAATCCAAGTATTGTGGTGGTATCCAATGTTGATGACTCTGTTACTTTGATGATCTATACCAAGATATGAGTGAGCTCTTTGGACATTTGCTCATCTAATACCTGTGCTCCATCTAATACACTACCAAATTTATCTTTAATATTGATATATGTTGTTCTAGATAATTGTTCAATGAACTCTTTGTAATTAGATGTGTCCATTTCTATCTTCTCTTATTTCATACATGTAGGAGCACATAAAATCTTACAAAATGTTTTGCTCATGCTTATTTATTTTAACTGCAATCTGTGGATAGGTTCTTAGATAAGTAGATTTATAATTAAATAGAAAGTACAATTATAATCTTGAAGTGAATCTATGTAACTATGAAGAATGTAAGAGTTAAAGAATCAGACATTCATAATAGTTCCTATACACTCACTATACTATGTATGAGTCTTGTCACATGATGAGTTTATATAACTATTGTGATAGTAAGAGTCAAAGAATTAGACAATCTCAATAGTTTCTATACACCTTGTGACCTACACTAATTATGCTCATAGGAATCTAAGTGACTATTGTGGGAGTAAGAGTCAAAGAATCATACAATCACAATAGTCCCTATACACTCCCTATACTACTGAGAGAGAGGAATCAAGGTGGTTATTCAAACAATCTCAATATACTTATTGCTCAATCATAGAGAGCCTCCTCTAACTCGATGTTAGGAGGGCCTCTCCCCCACTTTGTACTTTGTTAGAAGCTTGTAGATCCTACTCCATGCTATTGGAAAGCTCATTTCTAATCCATATGAGTTTAGACATTTCTTGATCTACTCACTTTGAGTCTCTCACACCCTTTCATCTTGTGTTTACACTCTTCTTTTCATTTTTCTTCTGTGCTTGTGCTCTCATACATGGTATCAAAGCATTAGGTGGAGGTCTTGATGGTGATGGTGGTGGTTATTGAGGGTGGTGGTGTGGCTCTCCTCATTTTGAGAAGCCTCTTTTGCAATCATTTCCATGCTTTGGGTCTCATTTTTCCCTTTTTCCCACCCTCCAACCCTTCCATTCTTTCATTATTCACCCTTTTACTCTCATTTAGCTCCCTCCCACCCTCTTTGTGGAAAATTTGAACCATTTTTTTTTCATTTGGCATGGTCAATTTGTAAGTTGATAATGCATCTCAATATTTAAAGTGGTTATAGCCACTATTTACCACTATTTACTCATAGAATTGGGTGTGTTTGTATCATAATATACAAAATCCATGCCATTTGTTCAGCACATCTACGATTCTATTTTGAAGTTGTTCACCACATAGGATCACGATCAAGTAGTAAAAGAATGTTTCGACTTATCAAATCCTATTACCGTTTTAGCTGCATTGCTCTTAGCAATTTGAGAATTTGAGTTCTCTATCTCTTAGTTTGCATCTATCTTTGTCTACATTTTTCTCACAACTTTATCTACTAGTCTATTCTGTTGTGCTATTATTTTCTTACATGGTATCAGAGCTCAGGAGGTTGTGAGTGGTGCAAAAGCAAAAGCAAAGAGGTTGCGGAGGTTTCAATGAAAAAAGATAGAAGATGTTAAGTAATGCATCATCATCTACAACTGAGAATCAAGGTGGTTCATCAACAGGAGTAGGTGGAGCATATACATGAGTAGCAATGATGTCGATCATCCGAACATTGTAGATATGAACACCAACCTTCATGGAAGGTAAACTTGATGGTATGAACTACACCTTGTGGAAGTTTAAAATCACTTCTATCTTGATTCATATGAGCTTTTGGAGAGTGTTCTTGGGAATGATCATGAGCCCCAAGAAACACATGATTCAAATAATCCTAGTCGAATGATTCCTCCTAATGGTGATCTTCTACAAGGTTGGAAATGTAGAAATGCAGATGCACTCTATGCTCTACTTACAAGTACTACTGATAGTGTTCTAAATCTCATTTAGCATACTACCAAGGCATGTGAAGCATGGACCATATTGAGAAATCAATATGAAACTCGTAATCATACATGAACTCAAAACTTGGAGAATCAACTAGCAACAAAAAGGTTTGCGGATGGGGAGATTGTAGAGGTCTTTATCACTCGGATAAATAATCTACAAGATCAAATGGTAGGAGCAGGTGTAGAAAAGTCAAGTGAAGAGCTAGCTCAACATTGTGTTTGAATCTGTCCACCAAAGTTTAATGGTTTGGTAACTACTCTTAATACTCAAATCAAACCTCAACCACTAATGTTTGAAGAATTGGATGCCCTACTCATGGAGGAGGAGCTGTAGCTCAAGGTAAGGAGTGGCAGCACCAAAGGAGATGCTGCATTCACAGCAAATGCCAAAAGAGGCAAAGAAAAATCATCAAAAGATGGAGAAAAAAAAGAAGCATGACAAAAAGAAGTTCAAGGGAGAGTGTTTCCACTGCAAGAAGAAAGGCCACAAAATCGAGGATTTTCTTGCATCAATAAGGAAAAATAGAAGAATGGCTCTCAAAAGGTGGCAAGGGTTGGGAGTCTGCCAACACTGTAGAAATAGAGCTTGAGTTATTTGTTCCAATAGAGGAGGTATGCTCCTCGGCTGAGGATTCAAGAACTGATGACTCATGGCTATTTGACAATGGTGCATCTCATCACATGACGAGCAAGAAAGACCTTATAGTTCCTTACAACCTCTAACAGAACCCATCACATTAAAGGTAGGCAACAATGCAAGATGTCCTACAGAGGGTGAAGGTTTCTTTCATTAACTCTAATGGGGTTGTCAAAAAGCTTTCAAATGTGTTGTATGTTCCACAAATCAAATGAAATCTACTTTCAATGGATTCTATAATGGATCAAGGTCATCAAGTATCTTTCAGTAAGACAAGAGCTAAGATTATGGATAGTAACAACAATGTTGTTGGGACTAGCATAAGGAGGAACCAACTCTCTGAGTTGTGTGCTCTTACAACCACTCCAAATGTGGGAACAAGTAAGCTATGGGATGAGAGATTTGACCACATTGGATACCCTCTACTGAAGGAGATGCATCACAAGGGTATGGTTGTATACCTACCATCGATTGCCAAAATGAAGTAGCCATGTGAAGCTTGCATGATGGGCAAGCAACAGAATAAGGTGTTTCCATAAGAAAGCAAGAATAGAGCAAGTTATCCTCTAGAGTTAGTGCATGCTAACTTGTACGGAAAAATGCATACACACGCCTTGGGTGGATCTTCCTACTTCATGTTACTTGTCGATGACTATAGCAAGAAGATGTGGATGTACTTCCTTCATGATAAGGCTCAAGGTTTTGGTAAGTTTAAAGAATGGCTTCATCTTGTTGAAACTAAAACAAGGAATAAGATGAAGAAATTTAGGACAAACAGCATTGGTGAGTTCACATCAATAGTGTGAAGATTTTTGCAAGATTAAAGGAATCAAACATCAACTCACAATGGCACATAGCCCTCAAAAGGCAAGGTTCATGTTGAAGGGAAAGTGTTTGACTAATCAATTTTGGGTAGAGGCTGTCAACACTGTTGTCCATATCTTGAATTGAAGCTACACCAACGAACTTGATGGAAAGAATCCAAAAGAGGCCTACACTAGTAAAAATCAATCTCTTTCCCATTTCAAAGTATTTGGAACTGAATGTTATGTACATGTTCTAGCTAGGGAGAGAAATAAGCTTCAACTAAAAAGAATCAAATGTATCTTCTTAGGGTATAGTGAAGATGAGAAGGCTTATAAGATTTATGACCCTGAGGCTAAGAAGATCATGGTGAGTCATGATGTGGTGTTTAAGGAGGAGAAACCACATGTAGTGGAGGAGGAAAAGAGAGCTTCCACTTTATCATCAAGAAAGGGGCAATCCACTATGAACCTGGCCCAAGAGCTATCCATTCCATAGAAGAGAAGGAAGCATCATCTTCAGATGATGAGTTTGAAAGTCACCAACCCATCATCACCCAATCGGAAAAGCCATTGCCACATTGGGTGAGGTAGCTCTATGATTCTACAAACCCAATACAAGAGTCACTAGAACCGTGCGGATGGACCGAGGCAATCATATAGAATAGAGGAACAAAGAGGAGCAAGCACCCATATTGTAAACATAGCCTTGATGGCTGAGCTCATTCAAGAACAAGCAAAGGAACCAACCAATGTGGAAGACACACTCCACAATCTAAATTGGAGGGCTACGATGCAAACAAAATACAACAATATCATGAATGGAACTTGGGAGGTAGTGGATCGACCCCCTAAGCATAAATTCATTATCACCAAGTGGGTGTGGAAGCTAAAGTACAAGACTGATGGTACTCTAGAAAAGTACAAAGCAAGACTTGTTGCACAGGGCTTCTCATAAGTTGGAGGCATTGAATTTTGTGAATCATTTGCCTTGACTACAAGGATGACTACTATCCGAGTAGTACTAGATGTGGTTGCACATAAGCATTGGCTAGTCTATCACATGGATGTCAAATCATCATTCGTGAATGGAGACCTAAAGAAGGAGGCATATGTATCTTAGCCACTAGGATTTGAGGCTCCCCATTCAAAGAACAAGGTATGTAAGTTGAAGAAGGCATTATATGGGCTAAAAGAAGCCCCTAGAGCATGGTACCAACAGATAGATAAGTATCTCTTGGATCTACTTTCAAAAGATGTGATTTTGATGCTACCTTGTATGTTCTAAAGAGAGAATGGAAGACAATTGTGCTTATACTCTATGTAGATGACCTTGTGAATATAGGAAATGATGATGTTGTTCTTCAACAAACAGATGCCTTGAGTTTAGAATTCAAAATGATAGACTTGGGCTTAATGCATTATTTCTTAGGCTTTGAAGTTTGGAAGGAACCAGAGAAGATTTTCATCTCTCAACAAAAGTATGCAAGATAGATATTGAAGGCATTTGACATGGAGGAATGCATGGAAATTTCTACACCTATGGAGGTCAAAACTAAATTATCTATTGAAGATAATTCACCTCTAGTAGATATTGGAAGATGAAAGTCTCATCTACTTGTGCAATAGTAGACCACATATCCCTTATGTTGTTGGAGTAGCAAGTAGGTTCTCTAATAAGACTTGTCAAACTCATTGGAAGGAAAGCAAGTGGATACTCAGGTATGTGAAAGGAACCAGTGTTTATGGTATTCTTTAGTCAGATAGTGTGACTCAGATTGGCTAGGGAATATTAATACCAAAAAAAACAGTTTTTGGATATTGTTTTTCGGCTTTAGGATAAGGGATTTTCTCTTAGATCAATAAGAAGCAACTGACTATAGCATTATCTTCTACTAAAGTTGAGTACAAAGTTCCATGTGTTATAGCGTGCGAAGCAATATGGTTGAGGAGGATCATATGACACATAGGAATACAAGGACAAGAGGTTATAGAGTTGAAGTGTGACAACCAAAGTTGCATGTCCATCGCCAAGAATGCTGTTTTCCTTACATATACCAAGCACATGGAAATTCAGTATCACTATGTGCATGAGTTGATTGAGGATGGGTTCATTGAGATAAGCTATTGTCCAACTGGAGAAAATGGAGTAGACATTTTCACCAAGGCTCTTGGGAGAGAGCAACTTCATGGACACTTTCTAAAGCTTGGCATTGGACCTAGGAGGTAGTTCACCATAGGATGGGCATGGGGGAGGGGTGTTAGATATGCTAAGTACTTCACCCTCAAGTGACCACAAATGATCCATGATGCTCTAAGTTCTTAGGCCCCCATTATGAGGAGAAGCCATTGTGAGAGCGTCGACATTTGTGGAACCCTAAATTCAAAGTTAGATGAGGTCTATGCATGATTATTGATGGTAATTGATGCTCTTTGTGAGCCTAGCCATTAGGTAGGTAGGGCCTAAACTTCTGGGCCATTGGTTTTCCATTCAAGGTGAAAATAAAGGCCTTATAGTGCTACATGGTTTCCCCATAGAACCTTAATGGGGGTAGTATAGAGGGGGGCTTCTTCCCTTTTGTGGGGTCTGGAGGGCCTATCCCCCGGACCCATAGAGTCGAGACGATATGAGTTCTGGTCATGGAGATATTGTTAGATTGTATATTTTCCTAACTATTTTGTATCTTGTGACTATGTTTATCTATACCAATTCCCCTTGTAAAAGCTATATAAGCATGGACCAGGTTGAGCTTCATAGAGCATTGCACACTAGTAAGCCCTTCATATAGAGTCTATCTAGATCATCATCTAAGCTCCACATTGGGAGCACATGGGTGGACAAGACCATCATTATAGCTGCATTACTCTTGGCAATTTGAGAATTTGAGTTCTCTACCTCTCAGTCCGCATCTATCTTTGTCTACATTTTTCTCTCAACTCTATCTACTCATCTATTCTATTATGGTGTTATTTTCTTACGTAGATGACAATAACATATCATCTCTATGCATGAAAGCTCATTGATAGATTCCAACTATTGCTGAATGAGGGTTGAAGATTCTAGTAAAGTAATGGAGGTAGGCATTATGATCTCTTACTACATGTCACCAGTAAGAGATAAATGGGGGATATGAGATGAGATACATAGACACATGTTAGAGTAGTGGGGCGTGACATAAGAAGTTCATCAAGTTCTTTGCATGATTGCAGAGCTTCAAAACATGGAAGGCATTTGAAGACATCATTGAAGCAAGGTCTACAAAGCCTTTGCAATGGAGAGTCCTCTAATTCCTCTGAGATATACTTTGCTATAGAGTCAAAAAAATCCATTTAGACTCATCCGCTACCTATAGGTGGAGGTCATGACCAGATGGACATTCACAAGTTTAGGTATTTGGATCAATCCTTACAACCCGTTTTTGAGGATAAATGAAACCAACCATATTATCTGATGGGGATAGATGAATAACCACATTTCATGCACCATCCTTGACCCATATTTATGATTGGGATTCATAGAGTTGTAGTCATTCCAACTCAAAATCCTTGAAATCCCATTCCCCCAATCTCCAATGTTCCAATTATTCTAGCAGTCACTACTCTAGCACCTATTTCTAATGTATCATCAATAAACATTGATACTATAGTACAAACAAACCTGATCTGATTGACTTAGACAGCACAATCTCGATTCTGAGAACCTATGGTCACAAAAAAAAACCATAATATGGACACCTATATGAATTATGTCTCTTGGGACAATGCCTATAAGGATGCCCATGCACATATGCCACAAACACCACAACCAACCATCCCTCCCATATTTCCATAGTGCCTAGTAAACATGCCAAATTTGATATTCCCATTAGGTCACTAAGTACTTATTTAGCCACTAGCCAACTCCATTTCTCATGGCTTGGCACAACCACAAATGGCACAACGATAGATGGTATGTAATTCTATTGACGTACCTAATTTTGGATGAAGGTTTGCACCTTCACGAGTGGAAAAGTGTATGCGAGAGTGAGGAAAAAGGTGATCCTTGTGAAAATGAGTCTCAATTTACAAGTATTGCATATAGAGCAAGTCCACAAATTTTTCCCCTAGTATTGACATCATCTAGCCTAGGGATAGGGACTTTTTCTTTAAGATGAGTTACAATTTGTCCAAATTTATCATCAGGTATGACTTTGAGTAGGATGGCTACTTGACCCTCATTTTCAATGGGACATTGCACATAAACTAATTGGGTGCAAATACTCTTAAGCCTATTTACAACGGTAGGTATATCTTCTATTTGAGACATGGTAAGAGAATAAATTTTTATTTTAGGTGCTATCTTGGCATTTCTAGAAATAGCTCCAAAGTTTTGCTCTAGATCAATCCATGCTTGAATTTTTGTAGTGCAATCATCCTAGAATTGTATGCAATTATCATCTAGAGAGTGCTTGTTCATCCTTTTCAATGAAATGTGATAGCCCTCTTCTATGGTCAAGTGTTTCATTTGGAGCAAGTGGTTTTGTGGCATACCATAGTTGTTTAGTCATGAGATGACCCTTGATTTTTGTTTATCATGTGTGGAAACCTTGGCCATTGAACTTGTCTAGAAGCTTTTCACTCATATTAGAGAGGTCTAACCAAAGTGACTCACTTTGGCGGTGTCTAACTCCTTACCAAAATCTTTTAATTGATGGATTTATTGTGATGGGAAGGTCCTATTGAACGTGAGTGATGGTGGTGCTGAATCCCAAAAGAAAAGAAAATAGAAAATGGCATGCTTAGACATACATATGTAGGAATGATTACAAAGGACGAAAGGCTTATTGAGTACATCTACAAGCTGGAGTCACTAAGTGTTGGAATTAAAAGTTTTAGAGCTATAACTGTCTCTGCAATGCTGGCATCTCATAGTACATTCAGAATAGGAATTTACGATACAAAGTTATCTAATAGTAGAGACGGAGATACAAATTGAGGAAAACATATAAAACACATGATATTAAAGATGGCAACGTTAACTTGTGATTATTCATATAGGTAATTATTTTAGAACGTGCAACACCTTAGCATGATCTCTCCTAATAGATTACAAAAAAAAAAAAAAAGATGGAACACTGCCACCAACAGTGCATTCCATGCGCTATCAAGATTTGAACTCTCACTAGCATCAGATGCATGTCCAGCACGCTGATTACGAAAATTCCCAACGTTGTATTATATAAAGATTCTGAAAGTGCGTCCAAAAACTACTTCTTATGATTCTGATTTGGAAGCAATGCTCCTTGCACTCCAGAAGCCATACAATTCATCGCCTCCAAGACACTTGTTTTTGGACTCATTACAGACATACCAGGCTGACCTTCTCCGTGGATCTTGAGAATGTAGACAACAGCATACCTGCGTCTTTGACAACTCTTTTGTTACTTCTAGACATACAAGGATATCGAGCATTCTAAGGAAGCCAATGAATCGCTTGTGTAGTCCTGTTTGCAGCTCATCTAAATCATTGTCCCTATGACTCTTGACGTCTCCTCCACCTGAAGTATTCGCGTGTTTCCGCGATTTGCTCTCAACAAGCACTGCAACAGGAATTGTAAAATGGATTTGTATCAAAAAATTAGCCCACTAACAGCATTCGTCAAAAGTGCATAAACCAGATTGATTAGCGCAAGAGGAGCTGGGAATGACTCACCAGCTCGATTCACAAGTACATCTGCAACTTAGAGAAAGAGAACTTGAAAAAGTAGCAGGAACTTAGCTTGCAATTGAACCCAAAAAAAAAAAAATCCTGGAGTAATGTTGTGTATAGTAGAAGATCGGCCAGCAGATGGTATACTATCTCCTCAAGAATCTATGAGTCCTTCGATGATGAGTTATTTTTTGCTCTGATAGCACGTGATAGGACTCTCGACTATTGCGCAGCATAGATGTCGCACGCACCAGTGTCGATTGAGAGGGGGAGAGAGAATACTCACGTGGATAGAGAAAGAAAGGAATATAAGATCTTTATCTCCTATATCCATATGCCCAAATATGAACATAAAATGTTCCGAATTTCATAAACACAAGGGGTTCTTTTATACATGTGGAATAGGCTTTTTACGCAATAAGAAAGGAGATAGAATTTCGGCTAAGATTACACTCTTTATTTAAATCTTGTTTTAGAGTGTGTTCACATGGTTGAAGTTAAGCTCATAGCTAAGAAGTATGAAGCTTTTACACTAACCTTGAAAGGGCATGCCCTAGCATGGTTCTAACCACTTAGCATAAAAAAATTTCAAAATCTTGATCAACTTATGAAAGCTTTTATAGCCGAATTTGCTATCGTAGAATTTGGGCATGACATTTCAACAATGGTTACAAGCTTCAAGTTTGAAGCTGATGAGGAGTTGAGGTTAGCTAAACATCACTACAAGGAATACATGGTGATTTGCATTACAGAAGTCCTCCAATCCTCAATCAAACTTATTGCACATTTTTTAGATGGCTTGTAAAATGCTCAATTACGTATTGGAGTATTCTTGATGTGTAATATCACCTTGAAGGATTGCATACAAAAATGTATTCATATTGAGGATGACTTGGGTAGTCATTAGTGAATCCAATTGAGTCACTTCCAAGTGTGAAATCTAGTTCCTCATCTATCGATGAAATGGCAAAGGCTCTCATAAAAAAAGTGAACATAAAATCTTCTAGGTTTCAACCTAGAAGGTATGCATATTGTAGAGAGGATCATCCGAGTTATATACATGCACTAAAAGAACACCTCCACTTGCATATCCAAAATATCCCACACAACAAAGCTAATATCAAAAAGTCATCTTTTATGGGTAATTATCGATCCCAAAGGCATTTTTCTCAACACATCCACCAAGATATGCATAACCAGTTAGACAGTCAATTCTCAAAGAAAGTTTGGAGAAGCTTGGAGAGTAGAGTATTCAAGTGGTGAAGTTGGTCCAACAAACGAGCATAGGACCAGCCCTAGCTCTTTGGATATGTAAAGTAGACCTTGGAATCTTGTGTTTAGTACAATAAAAACTAGTAGGTACTTTGGAACATCAACAAGAACAAGTTGATGCAAAACAGATAACTTGCACCATGACTAGCTCACAAAAACCTTCTAAATATGGATTGAAGTTGTGACTTCAAACACTGAGAGCAGCCATCACAGTAACAATTGGAAAACTTCCTCTTAAAGGAGTGTCATACATAGAGTTGGCTTGCTATAATGCATATAATCCCTAATTTATGTGAAGTATACAAGGAGCAATCACCTTAACACTGAACTGGTCTCATCCCAAAATTTTAGGGTGTTGTAGAGAATGACCCTGAGATTGTAAATCTCCAATATCTTTGAAAATAATGAGCCAAATGATATGAAAATTTGTAATCATAAACTAGATTGTAATACCTTTTTAATGAGACCTTATTCACTAGATTTAGAGCTTTGTAGAGAGAGCACAAATCCCTGCAAGTTGACTAAGTTTGAGGAAGAAAGAGCAATAAATTGAAGTGGCACCAAGCAATAATCTGGCACAAAAGAGGCCTAACCATTTTTTTTCATAACTTATTTTTAATCAAAAGTGATTTTCATCACTACAGAAACATTGTAAATACTGTTTTTGGATGATTAGACTCCATTTTGCTCAAGTTGAGGAGTCCTCAAGCTTGAGGAGTATTAGAAGCACCTACATAACAGTTTTCATAATTTTTAGAATCCGTTTGAGCCCTCAAATAAGCCTTGGAACCTAATTTTTAAGTAGGCCGGACACTAGGTCTGGACAGGGCCAAAAGCTAGTTAAAAACTATAAAAGAGCTAGACAACTCATTTTTTAGGTTAGCTTGTTAGAGATTTGAGCTTCTGTAAGAGACTTCTTGAGTAATAGAAAGCACTCCCGGTTGTTCCTTTCTTTGCTCTTGCCTTGTGTGCACGTGTGTGTGTATGTGTGTGCATGCTAGTGTGCTCACTCACACACTTGTGCCTTCACTTGCTCATAGCCATCATACTAGTGATCATGTCTCCATAGATTTACATTTATGAGGTGGATCTCCTCACATTGGTACTTGCCATTGGGCTAGAGTGACACCAAATTTGGCATCATTGCTAGGGAGAGAGCTTTAAGGAAGAGTGTGTGATGGTAAGATGTAGAGTTGTGACATTCATCATCATCATCCTCACCATCTCCCACCTCCATCTCCATCTTCATTCAATTTTCAATTTTTTGATCATATTCCCTTCCCCACCTCATTTCACTTGTGAGAGAGAGAGATATTGTGCATTTCTTTTTCATGTGTTTTTGAGCCTTTGTTGTAGGATTTGGTTGTATCATCATCTTCAGCACCTTGCAGACGTACGATAGGCCTCTACACAAGTCCCGAGACGATGACCTTTGTTTGTCATGATAGACAGAGAAAGTTGGTATTTCATGCATGGCATGATAAACCGCACCATTAGAGCACTCCAAATCATCAGAAAGTTATTAAAAATCTATGTTTTTTCTGTCTATTGCAATAGATCAAAACCACGATAGACAATAGACACTGTCTATCATGATATATAGACCCCACAATAGACACCCATCTATCACGATCAACACCCATCTATCATGATAGACAGATGCCATGACAGACACCCATCTATTGCGATAGATAGAGCTCATGATAGACACCCATCTATCACGATAAACACCCATCTATCATGATTTTTAGACTCCACGATAGACATTCGTCTATCACGACAAACACCTGTCTATCGCGACGGACACCATCTATCACGATAGCCAGACCCCACGATAGACATGTGTCTATCACGATAGATAGGCCCATAATGGATGACAAACACCTATCTATTGTGATAGACACCCATCTATCTTTTGACAGACAACCTTCACGATAGACGATAGATGAGAGACAGTGTTTATCATGACAGACACCTGTCTATCGTGATAGACCAAAACCACGATAGACACCATCTATCGTGATAGACACCCATCTATCATGATAGACAACCACATATGATACATACCATTTATCACATAGGCATACATTTTTGACAAAAGTTAAAGGGGTAATTTTTTGAGAGTTTGGGCTAAAAATTGGCATATTTTAAAGTCTTTTACCTACACCATTACGAAAGCCTTACAAAAATGCCCTAATATCTTATGAGATCCTATTCGGTTGTTTTAACCCTCAAAACCCTGAACCGACATAAATTTTTCATATGAAATCTGTTTTTTGAGCTCTAGAGCTCGTTAATTTTTAGACATAGTAAATTGAAGTACACCTTCAAGTGGGATTAGGAAACCTCAGGGGATCGAGAGGATCGTTGTGCCATAGAAAGGGGGAAAAAGGGTTTCAAAAGTGTTTGAAGCAAATTTTCTATCAATTGAAGTCAAAAGCTTGAGCTAAACTTTGAACTTTTACAAGATCATTGAGAGCTCTTGGAGAGACCAGAGCAAGGTGCCAGTGTGTGCAGGCTTGGGAACGAGCATCCTAGGCATACAAGTGCAACAAGGAGAAGCTATTTGAGGTTGGAAGATCTCTCAATCCCCTTTGTCAATTCTTAGCATAGGCTAAGTGCGATTAGTGGTTTTGATTGATTAGAGGAGCGATAGGAACACTCAAGTACTAATAGCTTTAAATTCTCAAGTCTAAGAGTAGGATAATTGCAGTCAAGGGACAACTTAAGGGCAAAGAACTTAATCTGATTGGGTGAAAATTAGCAAGTACAACGAACTTAAATGCTCCTTACGATGCATACTTAAAGACAAGGAAATACACACACAAAAAAAATTAACAAAGAACAAGTGATTGATATCAAGGAATCAACAACGTGGTTGTACAAGGGTCATTGGGCTAATCAGTAGGGCATATGAACCTGAGGTTAGGTAGACACCTAGGGAGAGATTGGCAAAGTATTAGATCATCAGAGGCTAGTGTCAACCATACAGCTAGGTCTTGGGCTCAGCAGTTGAGTGATTACCCATACATTCTAAGTTCGGAAACGAGTGACTCGGAGATGTCTTATGGCATGGAGAGACCCATAGGTAGCTCAAGAGTGGTGTACCTAGAAAAACCAGAAGGACCTTACAAGACTCAACTAGAATACATCAAAACCAACCGATTAGTTGCTCGCATCTATGAGGATGGTTTGAGAAAATCTGTTATCCAAATTAAAAATCCGGATCAACCCATTGTACTAGAACATGTGGTAGTCAAATTTGAAGATGGTTCATACACAGATAAAGAAGGAACAATGTATGTAGTCACCAACCAACCAAATAGGCGAGATGAATTTGGAAATATAATCTCAGAGATCAAAATAGGTGACATAGAGCAAGAGAACTTAGGAAGAGAGCTAAAGAACCCCTCGAGGCAAATCCATCCTGACTAGAGTGATCACTCTAGAGTGGGTTCCCAAGACAATAAGAGCATAGATTTTATCCTAAACCGAGAGATGGATGAGGCCTTCTAGAGGTATAAACCTTACTAGCCTAATGAAGTGGGAATGCTTACCATATATGAATTCAAAGATCCAGATACACTAGGCAAAGTGACCTACTTAGACAATACCTTAGAGAGGTTCTTTGTGGTCTCAAAGCATGGCAAGCATGCTTACATTTGGAAGGGTGAATTTGTTTTTCCCCAACCAAGATCTAATGTCTCTTATGGTCACCAAGGAGCTGAAACATCTCAAGCTCATGGAACTCAGAGAGACAGGAGTAGAGATAGACCCGAGGTGAGCTTCCCTACCCCACTGGGAAGAGGAAGAACGAGAATAGAGATGGATAGAATGGAAAATGAGAGATGTAGGGACCAAGGAATCAAAGAATTGCAGACGAATTCCCTCTGTCTAGGCCTAGAGAACACACTAGGATCTTGAGGCCTACACAATGGATTAAGTCCATGAAGAATTGCTTTGATGGCACTAGAGACCTGTATGATCATGTGGCAAAATTTAGACAAGTGTTGAGAGTTGAACAAGTTGAGGATCACTTAGTACAATGCCTTCGATCTAACTCTCAAGAAAACTACCCTTACATGGTTTCAACCACTACTCCAGAGGCAATTTAGGAATATAGACCAACTACTATAAGCCTTCATCATGGATTTTCCTAAGAACGGCATAAGGCACAACACTTCCTCATTGATCCATAGCTTTAAACAAATACCTCAGGAGATAGTGAGACTTGCAGGAAGAAGTTTTAGACAATACCTAGAGAGATGCCCTATTCTAGACCTACCCACACCAACCAAACAAGTGGCTCTATTCTTAGATGGATTGTTAAGTATCAAATTGAGATCTTATGTGTACTTTAAGGACCCTAGAACCATAGAAGAGTGTGTACACATGTGTATGGACATTGTGGATAATCTAGGGGAGGAGCTAGAGCGTTCAAAAATCTACAAAGATTCAGATAACTCCACTAGCCTCACCTCCAAACAATCCACATCTATTGAGGAACTTGCAGATAAGGTAGCTCAGAAATCAGGAGTCTCTAGCAAGCAGATACCTAGATTTACCCCAATGAAGTGATGCTATACCTGTGGAGTAGACCACATGGCTAATGTGTGCCCTATCATGGCTCAAAACCAAGTGAACCCTAACAGCCAATATTGCATCATAGAAAGAAGATATACCAACCACACTGCACATGATTGCTTGTATAATAAGCAAGTGGTTAGACAAAATTATCCACAACCATATCTACAACAAGGAAGATATCAGAATCGGTACCCACAATAGTATGGTAGGCTGCAAAAACCATACCAAAAACCCTATCAAGATCAACAAAGGCCTCAACCCATGCTAGCTCAACAACCTCCACCTCTAGCCAATGTGATCCCATTGAAGTATGCTGCTGCGGAAGAAAAATTGAATAGAGTTGATTCTACTAGAAGTGTGACTTCCACTTCCCTAGTGCAAGTAGTCACAAGAGCTCAGACATTACAACAAAGCCAAGACTTAGGCCAAGAAAAGAGTTTTGAGCTTAGTGATACCGAGAACCTAACCAAGAAGAGGACAAGAGCATGGAGAGAAAGTCAAGAACAAATAAAGGGCCAAACATAATAGATCATGAAAAGTGTTACCCCAGAGCTGACCTAGGACTGAACGAACTAATCTTTGTGCTAAGATGATAGAATTGGCTCAAACCATGTTTGAAGCTAGTTGCCTCTTCAATCATTCTAGTTCAGCTAAGACTCAGTTGCATTTTGATGGATTATTAGAAAGATTGGAGGGGTTAATTGCAAAATCTGGAAAGGAGCCACCCTCTAGGGTAGGACAAGGCAAGTGAAAGGATAAGCCTCCCTCCCAAGGAAGCTTATGTGCCTAACTCCATTGAACCGGACACCTTTTCTTATATGAATCAGTAACAAACCTTTGAAGATGACTATGATCCACAACCCATTCCTGGTGGATGAAGAACAAAAGAAGGGCAAGATACATTTGAAGCTTCATGACCCCCATGGTTAAAACAAGTGGAAGACATTGGACGGACTCATGAAGATCGCATAGTGGTGCAAAATCAAGCAATGTGAATCATAGAAGAAACAGTGTTGCAATCTAGTTGTTTCTAGCAATTGGCACTGAGGTGACTCATCACAACATCTGAACTTTAGTACATGCCATATTTTGTAATTCTGGTTTATTATAATGTAGAGATTAAGAGAGTCATGGGGAAGATGCCCACATTTGTGACACAATTTCAATCAGAGGACTTACCACCAGAAGCACAGAAAGGTAAGATTCACCAAGCAACCTAAAAGAAAAAATTCTTAGAGACTTACACAAACATGTTGTGCACGTGGAACCATGCACCGCTACATCTGTTATGGCCTACTTCCAAGGTGTAGATCATGGAAAGCGTTTAACATCAAAGTACAGAATAATGCAAAGTGCAAGGAATGGCTTGACTACCCATACATTGTGCCACCATAGGGACCACCTTCAATTGCTTATATGATGGCCACTATATGCCACTGGATCCCTCGATTGAAGCCAATGCCAGATGTCACAATGCAAGTGATGCTGAAGATTTTGGATATGATGCAGATTGTTCTCAAGACTTTCTGCAATACACAAGCACCGCAAGTAGCTCTACCGGGCTTCAAAAATGGAAACTATGATTTGGTGTATCACATGAACACTACTCCAAGCATTAGAGTAGCATATGTGTGGCATGCCCATATCAAATACCTCCTAGTCTGTTATAAAAAAACCTTTGAAGATATGTTCACTATAGGCTTTTGGGAGTATCACTCTGAAGTGTTTGCACTGAAACCAACACACCTGCTTCACCTATTTGCATGTGAGTAGGCTATGCATTTAGAGTAGTATACAACACCACAACCGGATATACCAAGTGCCATAAATTGGGATGCATTCCAATTTGATCTGGCAAGAGGGTTACGGCTCCAAGAACACGAGTTGGCCACCAATGTCATCCAATATTACATCGACCACCCTACAGAATAGAGGTCTGTCAAGGGTGACATATGCTAGAGATGAGGGAGTGATGGCCTAAAAGCAATGAGGAGATAGAGTAGTCAAGTACAATCTAGTACAAAAGAGGCCTAACCATTTTTTTTCATAACTTATTTTTAATCAAAAGTGATTTTCATCACTACACAAACATTGTAGATATCTTTTTTGGCCAAGTAGACTCCATTTTGCTCAAGCCGAGGAGTCCTCAAGCTTGAGGAGTATTAGAAGCACCTATGTATCAATTTTCATAATTTTTAGGCTCGGTTTGAGCCCTCAAACAAGCCTTGGAACCTAATTTTTAACTAGGCTAGACAGTAGGTCTGGACACAGCCAAAAGCTAGTTAAAAACTATAAAATGATCTAGAAAGCTCATTTTTTAGCTTAGTTTGTTTGAGATTTGAGCTTTTGTAAGAGACTTGTTGAGTAACAGAAAGCACTCCATTGTTCCTCTCTTTGTTCTTGTCTTGTGTGTGCATGTGTGTGCGTGTGTGTGCATGTGTGTGCGTATGTGTGTACATGCTAGTGTGCTTCTCACTCACACACTTGTGCCTTCACTTGCTTATAGGCACATACTGGTCCTCACATCTCCACAGATTGACATTTATGAGGTGGATCTCCTCACATTGGTACTTGCCATTGAGCTAGAGTGACACTTACTCATGGAGGAGGAGCTCTAGCTCAAGGCAACAGTGGCGGCAACAAAGGAGATGTTTCATTGAGAGAAAATGCCAAAGGAGGCAAAGCACAATCTTCAAAAGATGGAGACAAAAAGAAGAAGGACAAAAAGAAGTTCAAGGGAGAGTGTTTCCACTACAAGAAGAAAGGCCACAAAATCCATGACTGTTGCATCAAGAAGCCAAAGGAGAAGAATGGCTCTCAAAAGATAGCAAGGGCAAGGAGTCTGCCAACACTACAGAGGCAAAGCTTGAGTTATTTGTTATGATAGAGGAGGTATGCTCCTTGACTGAAGATTCAAGAACAGATGACTCATGGGTGTTGGACAATGGTGCATCTCATCACATGAAGAGTAGGTAGGACCTTTACAGCTCCTTATAACCTCTAACAAAACCCATCACCATAAAGGTAGGCAACAATTCAAGATCTCCTACAAAGGGCAAAGGTTTCTTTCATTAACTCTAACGGGGTTTTCAGACAGCTTTCAAAGATTAAGGATAGTAACAACAATCTTGTTGGGATTGGAATAAGAGGAACAATCTATATGAGTTTTCTACTCTTATAGCCACTACAAGTGTGGGCACAAGTAAGCTATGGCATGAGAGATTTGGCCACATCAGATACCATGTAATGAAGGAGATGCACCACATGGGTATGGTTGCACACCTAACATCGATTGCGGAAATGAAGGAACCATGTGAATCTTGCATGATGGGCAAGCAATAGAGGAAGGCCTTTCCAGAAGAAAGCAAGAACAGAGCAAGCTATCCTCTAGAGTTGGTGCATGCTAACGTGTGCAAAAAAATGCCTACACAGGCCCTCGATGGATCTTCCTACTTCATGTTACTTGTCGATGACTATAGCAGGAAGATGTGGGTGTACTTCCTTCGTGATAAGGCTCAAGCTTTTGGCAAGGTTAAAGAATGGCTTCATCTTTTTGAAACTAAAACAGGGAAGAAGATGAAGAAATTCAAGACATAAGGGAGAGGTGAGTTCATATCAATAGAGTCTCAAGATTTCTACAAGAGTAAAGGAATCAAGTATCAACTCATAGTGGCACATAGCCCTCAACAGAATAGTGTTGGAGAACATTGGAATCAAACCACCATAGAGATGACAAGGTGCATGTTGAAGGGAAAGGGTTGCCTAGTCAATTTTGGGTAGAGGATGCCAACACTATTGTCTATATCTTGAATCAAGACTACACCAAGGCACTTGTGGAAAGACTCCATAAGCGGCCTACATTGGTAAAAAGCCATTTGTTTCCCATTTCAAAGTATTTGGAAGTGAATTTTATGTACATGTTCCAGATAGGGAGAGAAACAAGCTTCAACCAAAAAGCATCAGATGTATCTTCTTAGGGGTACAATGAAGATAAGAACGCTTATAAGCTTTATGAAATTGAGACTAAGAAGATCATGGTGAGTCGTGATGTGGTGTTTAAGGAGGAGTAGCCACATGCAGTGGAGGAGGAAAAGAGAGCTTCCACTTTATCATCAGGCAAAGGGGCAATCCACTATGAACTTGGCCCAAGAGCTATCCCTTCTACACAAGAGAAGGAGGCATCATCTTGAGATGATGAGTCTAGAAGTCACCAACCTGTCATCACCCAAGTGGAAAAGCCATTGCGATGTTGGGTGAGGTAGTTCTATGATTCTGCAAATGCCATCCCATAGTCACTAGAATAGGTTGCAGATGGACTGAGGCAACCACAGAGAATAGAGGAATAGAGATGATCAAGCGCCCATATTGTAAACATAGTCTTGATGGCTAAGCTCATTCAAGAACAAGCAAAGGAACCAACCAATGTGGAAGAGGCACTCCACGATCTGAATTGGAGGGCGTTGGTTTTTCTTATGAGCTTTGGCTTGTACCCTAGTGACTGCCTGTGACTAGTGATTCAACATGAATAATTGAGGGTATGCTTGATATTCCAAAATAGGTCTAGAATATTATGGAATTTTTTGGAACAACAAGATTTCATTATGCTTGAGGTGGACATGATCTTCATCAAACTCATCATTGGAATTATGCCACATATACTCCTTATAGAGTTTTATTTACATTCATTTGATGTATTGAGAGTTTGATCATAGGAACACCTTCTTATGTAATTCCCAAAGTATTCATCTTTGTAAAAAGCAAGAGTAAAAGGGCTGAAAGCAATGAGTTAGAAGTGTTTGGGATTGATTCTCAATCAATCAATCAAAAGGTAGATGTGATTTCAAATTTCCCTTTTCCTAGATTGTAGGAAATGATCCCAATCAATCTAAACTTAGAAATCCACTTAATTTTGAATTCAAATCCTTGACGAAAAGGCATGGCCATGTACTCAAGATTCTATATAAAGATTACAAAACATTTTTACATTATGTAGGATGGTGATTTGATGCAATACATATACTTCTTGTTCATTTCTTTGTGCCACTTTAGTTTATTACTCTTTCTTCCTCAGACTCAGTCAACTTGCAAAGAGTGTTGCTCTCTCTACAGAGCCCCAAATCCAATGCTTAAGGTGTCATTGGAAAGATATTACTGCCTAGTTTATGATATACATTTTTAGATCATTTGGTTCATTATTTTTAGAGATATTGTAGATTTACAGTCTCGGGGTCATTCTCTACAACACCCTGAAATTTTGGGATGACACCAGTTTAGTGTTAAGGTGATTGCTCCTTTTATACTTCATATAAATTAGGGCTTTTATGCATTATATCAAGCCAACCCTATGTTTGACACTCCCTTAATAGGAATTTTTCCAATTGTTACTATGCTGGCTACTCTCAGTGTTTGAAGTCACAATTTCAATCCATATTTAGAAGGTTTTTGTGAGCTAGTCATGGTGCAAGTTATTTGTATTTGCATCAACTTGTTCTTGTTGATATTCCAAAGTACCTATTGGGTTTTGTTGTACTAAACAAAATCTTCCAAGGTCTACTTTACATATCCAAAGAGCTAGGGTTGTCCTATGCTAGTTTGCTGGACCAACTTCACCACTTGAATACTCTATTCTCCAAGCCTCTCCAAGCTTCTCCAAACTTTCTTTCAGTGGTATCACAGCTACTTCAACATGGGAGATGAATTTCCATCAACGATCGAGCAGCTTGATAGACACAATTATGCTGCTTGGCAAATCAGAATGGAGGTTTATTTGCAAGGAAGAAACCTATATGTGATTGTATCTGGTGATGAAACAATGCCTATTCTAAGATCCAAGGGAGGACCTACTCAAGAGGAAACAAATAGACTCACACTTTGGTGTGAAAGGGATGCTCAAGCAAGGTCATACATACTCAATTCTATCTTTGATTTTCTATTACCACATATTAGAGGATGCAAGACATCTCAAGAGATTTGGGATGCCCTATAGACTTTCTTTTCTGCTAGTACAAAGGCAAGGAAGAACCATCTTTGGAATGAGTTCAACCAAATGAAGAAGAGTCCAAAAAAAACCATCAGTGAGTTTGTTACAAGGGTCAAGGATGTTGTTTATCAATTGGCATGCATTGGAGAGCTGATTGAAGAAGAAGCCATCATGAGGCAAATTCTCAATGGGATTAGAGGTGACAAGCAACGGCAATCTTTCACCATAGCCTATGATCTCATCATGGATGTGCAAACTCCAGACTTCAACATCTTTCTTGGACAACTCTTCAATCAAGAGGCCAACAATAGCATAAAGGAAGGTAACTCCTATTCAACTAGTGCTCTATATGCAAATAAGAAGGACAAGAAGCTCAAAAGCAAGAGGAAGGAAGAAGATGAAGAAGAGACTTTCTAAGCCAACTTTGTAGGCAAGATCAAATGGAAAGGGAAGAAGAAAGGACCAAAGAATGACAAGAACAAAGGCCAAAATGTTCAACCTTGTGCCATTTATGATAAGACCAACCGCACCACTCAGAATTGTTGGTTCAATGGGAAGACCCAGAAAGGAAGTGGAAGAGGTGGATATGGCCACAATAGAGGCAGAGGTGGACATAACTTCAACAACACAATAGAGGCCATAACAGAATGGATTACAACAATTATTCTAAAGATCAACAACATGAAGACTCATTGCTCTTGATGAATCTAAGCTACAAGGAAGGTCAAGAGGATGATCATTTATTCTAAATAGATTGAGGATGCTAAAATCATGTTGCAGGCCACATTGCTCTTCTATCTAACTTGGAAAGTCAAAGCATAGACATGAAGTTCAAAAAGGGGATGATACAAAGCATAGTGTGGAGAAGACAGGTAATGTCAAAGCTTCCAATGGCAGGACAAATATTTTGATCAAGGTATTCTATGTTCCTACTATTACAAAAAGACTAATAAGTGTATGCCAAATTGTTGAGAAAGTCTTGCAAGTTAGGTTCACCCAACATGGAGCTTTTGTGGAAGATCCATGTCAAGGCTTCAAGAAGATAGACAAAGGTGAGAAGCATGTTAGGCCCTTTAATTTTGAAGTAGGAGAAACCAAAAAACCAAACCCTAAGTAAGCTTGAAGTTTGGCATAAGAGGCTAGCTCATGTGAATGAAA
This sequence comes from Ceratopteris richardii, assembly GCA_020310875.1. NCBI lineage: Eukaryota > Viridiplantae > Streptophyta > Polypodiopsida > Polypodiales > Pteridaceae > Ceratopteris > Ceratopteris richardii. The sequence continues at coordinate 64,135,579 of CM035412.1, read as the reverse complement.
GAACCTTGAGGGATATATCCAAGGATCAAAGTGTTCTTGGATTGCCAAACATATCAAAGTAACACATGATCAACAAATGTGATGCATGTCAGATTGGGAAGGCACAAAGGCAACCATTCAACCACAAAGGCTACATCCACAACAACCTTTTGGACCTAGTACATACAGATGGATGGGAGCCAAGCCAAGAACCTCATTGGAAGGATCAAGATATTATGTCTCATTTATTGATGACCATAGTAGATGGACTATTCTATACTTTATCAAAAGTAAGAATGAAGTGTTTGATTGCTTCAAAAAGTATCTAGCACATGTGGAGAATCATATAAGTAGATCACTCAAGAAGCTCAGATCTGATGGAGGGGGAGAATACTTCTCCAAAGATTTTGATGAGTTCTTGCAGGATAAAGGTATCAAAAGGGAAGTGACTACCAAGTACTCTCCTCAACTAATGGAATTGCAGAGAGAAGAAACAAGACATTGGTTAGATCAGCGAGAACAATGGTTGAAGAGAAGAGGTTGCCACATTATCTATGGGCAAAGGCTATCTCAACTACTATGTACCTTGTCAATAGAATACCATCCAAATCATTTCAAGGTATGAATCCTTATGGATTCATACCTTGAAATGATGGAGTTTCTTGTGGATACAAAATGGAGATGCACTCATGTGGATACAAATGGAAATGAGGTAGATAAACACATGTCATCAACACTATGTTGGCTCATGGTTCTTTTTGTTCTATAATTGGTCTAGGTGGTTCTTTATTTCCTACTTCACACCTAGTTATAGGGGATGGATAATATGGTCCTCTTTGATGATCCCTATATGGGTTTTGCTAATGGTACATTACTCTTAGAGCATGCTAGGGTCTAGGGGGTGGTTGTTGTAGTAACACTCCTCTACTATATAATTTATCAATTTTCTCTCAATGATTTGATACAACCATTCTCTCTTATCCCCTTGTGGGTTATGTGCATCTCAATTGCATGGGTGTATTGGATAGTTCCAATTGCAATGATGACAACATCTCAAGGGTTGCATCTTTGGTGGATAATTGGGATCCCAATGGTCCTTGTCTTGCTTCACATTTAGCTTCTTAGTTATTAGGTTAAATATATCTCATATTGATAACTTAGAAGACACAATAGATAATAGAATTTTGCTCTTGGTTTATTGTATAGGAATATTCAAATCTATTTTTAAGCTATTCTCTAGGTTTACACACTCGTGATACACTGATTCAATGTTGAGAGTATTTTGGTATAAGCAACGTCCATTGGTTAACCCATCTAAGAATGGAGAACCTTCTAGATTTTTGAATATTTTGGTTGCAAATCTTATGAACTCATGTATCAATTTCTTGAAGCTACATATTAGTTACAAAGAATCATGTTTAAAGCCTAATTTGAATAATTATCCAATAAATTCTTCCATAAACACATCCAATGTTATAAACAAACTCAAAGATAATGGTCGGAGCCATGCTATTAGTTCCACCTCATGAGTGTGTCGATGACGATGCTATTATGGAGAGCTTGAAGAAGTTAAGACCAAAGGCTTATACTACTGAATCTCACCAAAATTTATTCATTTATTATTCACCTTATTGAGCTTGTTTCACAAAGGGGCTTTGGGAAGCTGACCAGTTCTTAGTGAAGAGAGTGTTTGGATGACCAAATGTACTATTTTCTTCCTTATTACTTACTTACTAAATGGCATTCCTTTGCAGGCATTAACATGAATAATTATTCATTCAAAGGGAAATGGCTATGATGAAAGTGGAATAAGAGCTTGGAGTGAAGTTGGATAGGGTCTACCAAATTTTCCTAACTCAAATTCTTCCTCAAAATAGGTTTGACCCCAAACTATGCTGATATTACTTGTAAATATACCTATTTTTGCCATAAGATCCTAATCTTCCCCATATTTGGCGACACATTTTGAAAATGGAGTATTACTCAAGCTTTATGGACATGAGCACCATCTCCATAGTGATTTTTGTATTTTTTTAATATTTTTTTGGCCTCAAAATAGCTTTCAAACCATATTTTTAAAGCTAGAACAGACATTATGGTGTAGTTAGAGATCTTGTAAAAATTAAAAAGGTTAAAGATATCTCATATGTTAGGGTTATATTGTTGACACCAGATCTCTTATGAGCTACAAGAGTCCATAAGTATGTCTTTTTTCCATTTTGGACGGGCATAGTAACATCATTCCTCTCCCTATGAGCTAATTGACTAGTCTACAAGGCATGGTGTGTAACACTTGAGGACTCCTCAAATTGTACGATGACAAGGAGTTTTGGTATGCATCAAGGGTTACTCTATCACCATGAAGATGTATTGTTTAGAAATTTGAAATTTTGGGGTTCCCTTTTTATCTTTTGCCTTGCTTTGATCTTCGTCACCATTTTCTCAATTTTCCTTCTCTTTGTCTTCTTTCCTCTACTATAACACATATTACGGTCGATCACCTATCACACTTACAAATGGAATTCCCGAAGAGGAGTGCCAGATGATCTCTTGATGCTTATCTCTTTAATTTGGAGATAGCTCCAAACTAGGCAGAACATTTGGGCCATGTGTTGACATATGGACCACTGCATCAATTTCTAACTAAAAATCCAAAGCCCATGACTAATTAAAAAAACTTTCACATAATTGTAGGTAGTGTCTCCCTTTAAGGTGTACGTGGAACATTATCATGTTGTGTTATCATGGAGAGAGGAATAAGATCATTTTAGAAGTCCACATGGATTTTATAGGAATGCACCATCCACATTCTAGATCACTTTAGAACTTGGAAACATTGGGAATATATTGTTCTTCTATGTCAAGGTATGTGTATGAATTTATAGATAAATATTATGGATGCAAAAAATGAAAGCCAAACAAACACGCTACTTTATATCATGTCATAATTGCGTCTGAGTGGAGCAAACCAATTGTGAAATTTTTCAAAGATTAAATCTATCCTAAGGGGATTATTTATTCTCATAAATGATCATTTGAGAAGGAAATAAGTGACTATTATTTTATATTCAATTAGTTTTACAAAATATTCAAAGAAACTTTCCTTAGATTATGCATATATGAAAGCGAGTATTTCCTAACCTTGTAAATGGCCCATGTTGGCATGGAAAAATGTCACTTTTCACCAAAGAGAGTTGCGAAACATTATATCATTTGCGGGATTATGGTAGCCTCCCTTGCATCTGGATGCAAAAACCTATGTAATAAGATGTGACATATGCTAAAAATCAAAGTATGCTTTTAGAAGAGATCAAATGCCCCTAAGAACTCTAATGGGGAAAAGAGCATTTGCTAAATGGGTAATAAATTTTGTTGGACCCATTGGCCCACTTGCACATGAATCTTATGCATAGTAAATCATAGCTTCAAGGTATTATCAAACCAAACAAGTAGAATCAAAACCGCAAGAAGATGTGATGATCAAATTACTACCAAATTCTTATTTGAGCATATTTTCACTAGATTTGGGCTTCTTATAGAACTTATAACTGATCTTGGTACTTGATTCCAAAACGAAGTAATAGAGAACCTACTAGATACATTTCTAGTAGTACACAAGTAATCAACCCCATATCATGCCCAACTTAATGGAAAAAATGAGAGCACCAAAAAATTCTTATGCATATTGCTTACTAGGATGTTCAATAATCATAGATCAAATTGGGATAAGCAATTGTATCAATCAGTTTGGGCCTACTAGGTTTCTTACAAGACTTCTTTGGGAATGACCCCATCGAACATTATGTATGGACAAAATGCTATCCTAGCAAGAGATTATATAGTCCCCATGTTGATATTTGTGCAACCCTATGACTGGCTTGGACATGAGCTTTCACAATAAATAGACTAGCTAGAAAATATTTAAGAGAAATTATTGAGATCGTTGGTAGGAATGTATTCTACAAAATGGAGGCATGCTTACTATGACGCACATATCAAAGATAAAGATCTCATGGAACATGAATTGATTCTTAGGTACACTCTCAAATAACATGCAAAGAAATTACAAAAATGAGGATATAGAAATTGTATTCCACACAATATCCACAAGGGAGCAGTGCAATTCCACTCTTGATGGTGACATTCTACCTAGTTATTAGTAGATATCATGTGAAGAGATACTTGGAGGCTCCCGGGAAATGAATACTAGAACAATTACAAGGGGCTAAAAGTAGAAAGCTAGCAGAGCAATGCATTCAAGAAGAAGCTCAAGCTCAAGCAATAGATTGACTTAGAAAAAAAAAGGAATGGAGACATCAAGCTGATGAGAGGCTTAGAATAAAACATATAGATCTCATCCTTATAGCTCCCTATTAATATATAACACCCAAAGGCCATTCCTTCATAGATAGGAGGCCACATATGAACATTGGAATGGGTTGGAAGGATTTTTTTCATCGTTGATTCTCTCATAGACACTAGAGATGCATTAAGAACCATCATGTATCTATAATGAATGAATTGCAAGGAACAATAGTGCCATTAGACTCTTATAGCATAGGCATGGTGGGAACAAAAAACACATGCATTGGGAGAGTTTAACTCTCTATCCTCCTAGGAAACGCAAGCATGAGAACAAGGTTCCATGTTTGCCACGACAATGAACTCACAAAAGGAGTGATATTAGGACAAGAGTGGTTATATGACCATGTAGTTTCTTTGAATCTAGCCCAAGGCACTCTTTTTGCACTAGCCAATGGTATAGAGGTGTTTTTCTCTCTTGAATAACATGAGATAAAGGTAAGAAATCGAGTAAAATTTGAGAAGCTAAAATCTATAAAAGAAAATTAATGTTTGCTTGAAATGTATCTCCCACTAATCCTCCACCATGGTTATCTTTGAAATTTCTTCCTTTCCAAATTTCCCCTTACTAGAGTGAATTTGAAGAAATCAATTTAAGGTAGGTGAGGATCAATGAGGAAAAATCACAATCACAATTGCTCAAACGCTCACAAAGAGCCTCTCAACTAAAATGCAAGGAAGATAATGTGATTTATAAATAAAAAAAGAGGACAATATCCAATCATCATGAACAACAACAAAGATTGAAGGCCAGTATGTGTAGAAACCAAAAGAAGAATTGTACAACCCGTGAAGTGTCACAAAACAAGGATTTTGGAATCTAGGAAGAAGAGTTAAGTTAATATTCAACTATGGTGCCTTTTAGTCTGGTGTCTTTTAGAGCGATGTCCTACAGTTTTGGTACTCAGCCATCTCGGTGGCCAATGTTGATGTATTTAGGTAGTAATGTGTGTGAACACTCTAGGACCATCAGGGGCACTTTTTTTCCTCTTTAGGAGGTTTTTTCCCCCAGTTTGTATATACACCTATTGCCCTAATGGGCTACTTATCTTTGTACCTTCTCTTCTAATACATTCAATGTTGTGTGTTGTGCTCCAAGCTTCTTCTTCTTCTTCTTCCTTGTGTTGTTTGCATGCTTTTGTAGACCTCAAACTCCAACAATTGGTATCAAAGCAAGTCGTTGCTTCATCTAGGGCATCATCCGCACCTCTCTTATCACAATCTCAAAATTGCATGAAATTTCATTAGCATAATCAAGGTGATTAGGAGTTCAAAATTGCTTCGCTCTATCGTGTTAAAATCACGATCTGAGCTCATTTCGACCTCTGAATGCTCTATCATAGCGTTTGTGTAAGCAAAATTTTCATCTTTTTTGTGCCAAAGATATATATGTTGGAGTTAGACATCTACGGAAGCACGTGAACAACACAAGGAAGAAGAAGAAGCTTGGAGCACAACACACAATACTCAATGTATTCACATCACTACCTAAATATATCAACAAATCCCCCCTACGAGTGATGCGGTGAACAAGGAGCTGGCACTCATGTATAAGGAAGTGCCAAGCTATGTGGAAATCACTCCACAAAAGGAAGTAAGCCCAAAGCTTTGCGGAAAGCTTCAAACTTCTCCCTAGGCAGAGCCTTCATGAAAAGGTCTACAATGTTCTCCTGTGTGGGCACATATGCCAAGCTAATCTCCCTAGTAGAGAACCTCTCCCTGACATAATGATAATGCACCTCAATGTGCTTAGTGCGAGCATGGAACACAGGGTTCCTCACAATTGGCAATGCGCTCTGGCTGTCAGTGAAGATGGTGGTGGCAGAAGACTGACCAACACCCAAATCAGCCATAAAGCGTTTGAGCCACACACACTCAACAGTTGTTGTGAAAGATGTCGTATACTCATCCTCACAACTAGAAGTGGCCACAGTAGGATGCTTCTTGCTCAGCCAAGATATGCATGAGCTACCAAGCATGAAGCAAAAACCACTAGTGGACACATGAGTGTCATAGCAACTAGTCGAGTTAGAGTCAGAAAAAGCATGAAAATCTGGTGATAGTGATCCCCCCTTGGGATAAAACAACCCAAGTACTCGAGTACCACTCAAGTAGCAAAAGATGCGCTTAACCGCCTGCCAATGCTTGACACCTAGGCAATGCATAAACCTACTCATCCGTGAGACAGCAAATTGAATATCTGTCCGAGTAATGCATAAGTAAATCAAGCATCCAACAGCCTGCTGATAAAGAACAGCATCAAATGCATCTCCATCATCATGAAGACTCAATCGTAAACTTGTTTCCATAGGAGTGGCAATAGGTTTATAGTCTTCAAGGCCAAAAAGCTCCAATAATGTGTCAATATATATCGTTCGACACAAAGCCATTCCACCCTCAATGTGCATAAACTGAATGCCCAAATAGTGATGCAAATGCCCCAAATTAGACAACCATTCTTCATTATAGCATCATATTCAGATTGCATTGAAGCCAACCAATGTTCAAACTTTTGTGCTTCATCAAAGGAAACAGGTCCCGTCTCATCATAGAGACTAGAGGCAACCATAGCATAGCAATCTGTTGCAAACAATCTTTTGGAAATGAGGAACATTGCATTTTGCCCAAAATACAGCCTTCACATACATGCTTACTGGGTGCCTCAAGTTTGGGAAAAGAGGACATCATTTCAGATTTCTGTAGGCGTAGCAAACTAGCAAAGTTCAAATGACGAAAGCGTGCATGCCAAAGCTTTGCATCTGACATAGCTTGAGAATCATGTGCTGCACATGCTAAATCATTCACCGATTTTTCATAGTGTATGAGCTTATACAGTCCACAACATAAAATGCCAGAAGCAATAATAACATTGCCATTTGACAGATCATGAACTGTACATCTGTCATCAACATATTTCACAACCAAGCCAATCTTGGCTAATGCAGAAACTGATAACAGATTCTTCTTGATCCCTGGCACAAATAAAGCATCTAACAAAGTGAAAGAACTACCATCAGCAGTAGTTAGAATGATCTTATCAACTCCCATGACATGATAAGAGGAGTTGTTGGCACATATGAAAGTATTCCCTGTAGGGGCAGGCTCGAGTGAAGAGAAGAAACTGCGCTGCGAGGTTATATGTTTGGTCGCCCCACTATCAAAGTACCAAACATCTGAGTCTACTGCAGACATGCACTGCTCATGAGAAGATGGATCAAAACTGCAAACAGTAGTAAACACACATTCTTCTTCCTACACATGATTAGCAGGCTCTATTTCCAGTGTAGAGGCCTCTACAACAACCATTCTAGCCTCTTTTTTCTTTGCCTCTTTTGCAGCCAGTTTAGGACAGTTCTTTATGATATGATCATTTCCTTTACAGTACTTGTAAAACAATTTTTTCTTTTTTGATTTCTTCTCATCTTTGACTTCCTTCTTCGAATGTGCAAAATTAGCAGATTTTTGCTTACTAGTTGAAGAGCTCCATTTTCCTTTGCCCTTCTAACTAGCCAGGAAAGCTTGATCTACAACACGCATAATGGACCTGTTCTACCTCGACTGATCTTCCTACAACAAAACAGAGACTAACTCCTCAAATGACAAGGCATTTCGATTGCTTTTCATCATCAACCGAAGAGTAGAAGCAAAACTCTGATATGAATCAGGAAGACTATTTAGAACGGTCTGCACAAGTGAGGTATCTGGTATAACTTCATCAGCAGAAATCAATTGTTCCTTCAAGTCTTTGATCTTTGTTAGAAAATTATCCATAGAATCACCTTCATTCATGTGCTCACTTTCCAACTGTTTTCGGAGGTAAGCAACACGAGCCTCATTCCTAGCTTGGTATAATGTGGTAAGTGTATCCCAAGCATCCTTAGCTATTCTACAAGAGTGAATGTGAGGAATAATGGCATGTTTGACAGACAAAGCTATCAATGCATGTGTCTAGACATCTCTGCCATCCCAACGAATTTGCTCTACAGTAGGTGCAGCAAAAACCGCAACACGAACAGGAATATGCAGAATATCATCATCTTCGACACCTTCTACATCACCTTCAGTACCTGCAGTTGTAACAGTTGCAGGTGTGATAGGACGTTTTTCAACACCGTGCACAATGCTCCACAGTCCTTTTGCAACCAATACATGTCGCATCATATAAGACCATAACGGGTAGTTGGTACCATCCAACTTATCCTCAACATCCAACATATGGAATACATCACTACTTTCAGCCATGATCGGTGACCAAACTACCTTGATGCAGAAAATTGACTGTATCTCAAAAAGTTACAAAACTACCCAGACAAATTTTGCTAAACCTTTGGCACAAAAAGATGAAATAGCTTGCACAAATGCTACGATAGTGCTTTCGGAGGTCGAAACGAGCTCAGATCACGATTTCAGCACCATGTAACGAAGCTGTTTTGATCTCAAAAACACACTGAGTATGCTCACCAAAATTCATGCGATTTTGAGACTGCAACCGGAGAGGCGTCGATGACATCCTAGATGAAGCGGCGACCTGCTCTGATACCAATTGTTGGAGTTAGACGTTTGCAAAAGCATGCAAACAGAACAAGGAAGAAGAAGAAGCTTGGCACACAACACACAATACTGAATGTATTACCACTAAAATGTACAAAGATAAGTAGCCCGTTAGGGCAATAGGCGTATATACAAGCTGGGGGAAAAAACCTCCTAAAGAGGGAAAAAAGTGCCTCGGTGGTCCTAAAATGTTCACACACATCACTACCTAAATATATCAACAATATACAAGTTTTTGTTCACGAGTATAAGCATCTCAAAGTCTACTACAGGTTTAGCAACACTCAAGAGGTTAGTTGTGTTCAACTTTTTGAGACATAGTCATTTTTCTGAATCGGGGTATTTTAGTCAGTGGCCATGGCTGAAAGCAGTGATGTATTCTGCATGTTGGCTATTGAGCATAAGTTGGATGGTACGAATTACCCATTATGGGCTTATATGATGTTTCATGTATTGGTTGCAAAAGGACTATGGAATATTATGCAAGGTGTTGAAAAACTTCCTATTACACCTACAAACACAATTGTTGAAGGTGATGCAGACGGCGTTGAAGATGATGATATTATTCATGTTCTTGTTTATGCTATCATTATTGTTGCACCTACTATAGAGCAAATTTTTTGGGATGGTAGAGATGCTCAGGCACATGCATTGATAGCCTTGTCTATCAAACATGCCATTATTCCTCACATTCACTCTTGTAGAACAATAAAGGATGCTTTGGATACACTTACCACTTTATACCAAGCAAGGAATGAGACTCGTGTTGCTTACCTCCGAAAACAATTGGAGAGTGAGCACATGAATGAAGGTGATTCTATGGATAGTTTTCTAACAAAGATCAAAGAATTGAAGGAACAGTTGATTTCTACTGATGAAGTTATACCATATAATTCACTTATGTAGACCGTTTTGAATGGTCTTCTTGATTCATATCAGAGCTTTGCTTCTACTCTTCCTTTAATGATGGAAGGCAATCCAAATGCCTTGAAAATTGAGGATTTAGTCTTTATTCTATTGCAGGATGATCAGTCTAGGCAGAACAGGTCCACTATGCATGTTGTAGATCAAGCTTTCTTGCCTCGTCAGAAGGGCAAAGGTAAATGGAGCTCATCTACTTGTAAGTAGAAATCTGCAAATGTTGCACATTCAAAGAAGGAAGACAAAGATGAGAAGAAATCAGAAAAGAAAAAATACTTTTGCAAGTTCCTTCATGATCAACCCTTGACTGAGTATAAAAGGGCCATGTGAAATATAAAAGGACCTGAGCTGTACAAATTTGGGCACAACCAATGGGATCAAAGGGCTTGGTGATTTTGATCACTTAGAATGGTTAAGCCTTCTAGAACCAAAACCTGCTTCTATCATACTTCTCTTAGTCCACTACAAACACCAAATAGGGCCATCAATTGTAGTATTATTAGCCAAAACAAGCCCGAAGCAGAGGATGCTTAGAGAGAAGTGAGTTTAGGTGATAGAACTTGGTGTGTAGAAAGTTGGAGAAAGAGAGCAACATTCCAAGCAAAGGTCAATCTATTCGAAGAGTTGGTGAAGGAAGTCGAAGCATAGACACATGGAGTTAAACTGATCACACAGTACCATTTTGCCATGAGGGAACCACGTTGTGTTCAAGGATTGATGACATGGGTGACACTTCAAAGGATCGACAAAAAGGTGATTGCTAAGGCAAGTAGGCATGTGCAATTGGAAGCATCCTTTCTACCGCTTTTTCCCCATGGAGTTTCAAGTCTATCCATCGTGGCTCAAATGCTTCTTGTCAAACGAACCCCCTACCTCAATTGGTTTCATTTTCTGCCTCTTAGGTGTGGCGAAAAGGTTCTCGTAGAAGTTCTTGGGAAAATCAAAAGTCTAGCATGGTTTGGTGCTACGGTGCTTCTAAAATCGGGATTGTGAAATTATCTTTGTCTTTCCATTTAAGTTGGGTTTCATCATACATCATTGCATTCAACGATGGCCAATGAATAAATACCTTTATGTAGAAAATTAATTGTATCTCAAAAATTTGAACAAAAACACCTTGTCAAGCTCTGCTAAACCTGCAAAAGACTTCAAGGCGCTTGTACTGGTTAGCTTAAATCTGTATATATTTTTGGCACAAAAGGAAAAAACTTTGTGCATAGTCACTACAATATTGCATTTGGATGCCGAATCAAACTCGTATTAAATTTTTTTTCTTGAACTCCTAGTCTCTTGAGTATGCTCACCAATTTTTGTGCAATTATGAGATTTTGATTAGAGGGGTCTCTACGATGCCCTAGTTGAAGCGGCCACCTGCTCTAATACCAATTGTTGGATTTTGCATTTTATGGAAGCACACAAAGAGCACAAGGAAGAAGAAGAAGCTTGGATCACAACACAACATACTAGAATGTATTACCAATTGAATATACAAAGATAAGTGACGTATAAGGGTTATAGGCATATATACAAGCCGGGAGAAAAAGCTTTCTAAAGAGGGAAAAAAGTGCCACAAGGGTTCTAAGTGTGTTCACACACATTACTACCCAAAATATATCAACAATGCTCAAACAAAGAGGATAGTTAATGGATGCCCATGAGAGAGAGTGACAATAACTCCTCTCTCCTTGATCTCTCGAAGGTGATGACAATAGAGTGAATCCATCTCTTTTATACCTATAATTTCTCATTGAATGCCCATATACATAATACCTTTGCATCAACGTGATCCATTCATAAGTTTCAAAAAGAAAAGAGGACCACCTTCTTCCCAGGAAGAAAATTCTTTTGATGAGAGAATAGAGCTGGGAAATATACCCTTGCTTCCATCTTCTCATTTCTTTTAACATCACACTCCCTACACTATAAATATGAAAGAGGCTTATCAAATGGTTTAGCATAACATAGATCTATGTAATGAGTTCATTACTCATGATCTAGGTTGCATTATTTGTTATTTGAAAATTCATTTATTTATGAATAAAAATGGAATTTCATTTATTCGACCAAAATATTCAGTGCCACATAAGCTTATTTAGATAAGGATGATTTTTTTGGGGTGGAAAATAGGCGTTTGTTTGATCAAACATCTTTTCAATCAAAAGTTTTTGATAAAAATAGTTTTCAATTAAAAACATTTTGATCAAAATGCATTTTAGTCAAAAAGCTTTTGATCGAAAGATTGCTCCATAAAAGAATGCCATGTGGTGTACTATCACCAGAATTACCTTGTTTTGTTCAAAGTGAGAGTGTGTTACCAAAATAAAGGTATAAAATCTTTTAAAATAATTTAAATATTTTAGGATTATAAAAGTAAAAAAATTATAGACTTTAGAGTTAAATATTTAGAAAATTATAGAGAAAGTAAAAGTAATAATAAATATTTAGAATTTATAGAACTATTTAGAATTAGAGATTCCTCTTAAAAAATGTAATATTTATTAAAAAATTACTTTTAAATTTCAAAAATAAGAATTAAATTATTTTAAGATTTTTTTTAGTTTAGATACTATTGTGATTTTTTGAATCATAAACTGATTCTTATTTGACAATAGTTTTGAGATGTTTTAAAATTAGGTACATGCAAGTTGAGTTTTAGATGTATGAATGGGTGTGTATGTGTACATGTATGTGTGTGTTTAGAATTGTGATGTAAAAACTATTGTGATTTTTTTAATCAACATTGATTTTTTTACTTCCGGATAGTATGTGTATGCATCTATGTATGCATCTTTGTATGATTTTGAGTTTAAAACTATTGGGATTTTCTGACTCAAGTTTGATTCTTACTTCACAATTGTATGTGTATGTGTATGCGTATGTGTATGCGTATGCGTATGCGTATGCGTATGTGTATGCGTATGCGTATGCGTATGCGTCTGCGTATGCGTATGCGTATGCGTCTGCGTCTGCGTCTGCGTTTGCGTCTGCGTATGCGTCTGCGTCTGTGTCTGCGTCTGCGTCCGCGTCTGCGTCTGCGTCCGCGTCTGCGTCCGCGTCCGCGTCCGCGTCCGCGTCCGCGTATGCATCCGCGTATGCGTTTGCGTATGTATATGTGTATGTGTATGTGTATGTGTATGTGTATGTGTGTATGCATGTGTGTATGATTGTGACTCAGAGACTATTCTAATTGTCTCACTCAACATTGATTCTTACTTCAGAATAGTATGACATTGTGTATGTGCGTGTATGATTCGAATTTAAAAACTATTGTGATTGTTTGACTCAACATTGATTCTTACTTCACAATAGTATGTGTATATCTATGCGCATGTTTAAGATTGTGAGCCAAAAACTATTGTGATTGTCTCACTCAACATTGATTCTTACTTCAAAATAATGTGTGTGTATGTCTTTGTATGATTGTAAGCTAAAATCTATTGTGATTGCTTGACTCAACATTGATTCTTATTTCACAATAGTACGTGTATGTGTATGTGTGTATGTATATGTATATGATTGTGAGTTAAATTCTATTGTGATTGTGTGACTCAATGTTGATTCTTATTTCACAATAGTATGTGTATGTGTATATGTGTGTACTATTGTGAGTTAAAAAATATTGTGATTATCGAAATCAACATTAATTGTTACTTCACAATTGTATGTGTGTGTGTATGTGTGTATGATTGTGAGGTAAAGAATATTGTGATTGTGTGACTCACCATTGATTCTTACTTCATAATAGTATGGGCATGTCATTATTGTTAGTGTCTATGTGAAAGGCCAAATGGCTGCCAAAAACTTTTGTATATGTTCCTTAATAAAAAATATAGTGGTGTGGTTAGCCACAGACTATAAGTTTGACCGCATTTTGTAACATCTAAGAAGTCTGTAACCGTGCTCTTTGTGTACTGTGTTTTTCTATGTATTCTATAGCCTCTGTGCAGACTATTGTGTGTGGTGCCTAGAGCTCAGTTTTCTATTCTGAGGGTATCATCGTGGAGCTCTCAAGTACGATAGTTTAGCATGGCACATCACCATTAGAATACTTCACTGGTATCAGAGCATTTTGATGCAAAAGGTTTGTTCCTTTTGTGCGAGCAAAGCGAGCACCCACCCACCTACCCAAAGCTTTCCCGAAGGCTTACGACTAAAGTGGTGACCAAGTTATAGGTCTTGGCATACCTTGTCATCTGAGTCATCGAAGTCACCATTGGCATCGCTGGCTTCACACGAGAGAGGACCTCAATGATCAACGAAGATGGAGGTTATTGGCACTTCTTGGGAGGTCACCCATCCCAGTTTGTTCCCCCCGAAGCCTGCTTAACCAAAAAGCTCTCTTGCTGCTAAGCTACACTCTTGTGGTGTTTGAAGAAGGGGAAAGACTAAGGTTAAAATTACCTTGAACATGTTTTGGTTCCTCAAAGCTTCATTCTTTGCTTCCAAAGCCTATTTTTCAAGCATTTTTGGGGTGTTTTTGGAGACATTTGGAGTACTTTCATGCATAGTTCTCTTCACATAGGTTCAAGAAAATCAAGAAGAGTATTTTTTTCACTGACAATGAACACCTTTTGGGGCTGTGTTTTCAGCCACACTAGTAAATCTACATGTTTGTTGAAAGCTTTTAGTTGTGATGGGCACATCCACTGCAAGTTTATGGAGGTTTTTGAGCCTAAAGAACAAAGTTGATATGCTTCTGTGGATACCGCTTATGTAGATCCATGTGTTCATTGATATAGTGGTTATGTTTTTTGCATAAAGCTTTTATGTTTGATAAAAAGGTTTGTGGTGAGGTTTTCTTAATTAGGAGACACCTAGACATCGGGGTCTCTTCAGTGATGCAGGTGGAAGACTTACCCGACCTCGCCATAGGAGATATATGATAATTGTTAATAGGTGCTTGATAAGCCTAGTTCGCTTCTTTTGGGTAACTGATTATATGCAGTGGAGTTAGTGATTCACTATGCATGTAAACATGTCAGTACTTGTAGTTTTATGAGATTTTTACACTAGTCATATTCTCATTTTGTAGAGGATACTCTGGCAAAATTTCTCCAAAATTTTTGGTTTTGTAAACTATATAGTGGTCAATTTACTCCTTGGTTTACTTATTGGTATGAGCATATGTATTCTCACATAATTGTTTTGGTTGGTCATTACTGTTCATTAATTCATTTTTTGGGGAAGACTGCTGAATTTTTTACCAAAATCTGACACTTGTTCATCCTTCTTTGAGCCTTAGTGGTGTTTGGATTCTTCTAGCTCCATTGTCATTCTATTCAGTTCTCTATCATCATGGCATCAGAGGTCTCAGGCACATCTAGTGGATCAGGGTCTAGTGCTAGTGTTCCAAGGAGGAGCTATGACTTGTAGGGCAAAGACCATTTTGAGATCCAAAAATTTGATGGCACAAACTTTGCTCTATGGAAGAATCAGATTAAAGATGTGCTGGTTTAGCGGAGGCAATGGAAGCCAGCAAGTGGAATCTCAAAGAAGCCTGCTGACATGGATGAAGATTATTGGGATGAGTTAGATGAAATGGCAAGGTCTACCATTTGATTGCACCTAGCAGATAATGTTGACTTTACAATATTGGATTGTGAAAGTATAGAGGAGCTTTGGAAGAAGTTATGCAATACATATGAAAAAGAAATGGCATCAAATAAAGTGTATCTGATGAGAAAGTTATATGATCTTCAGACAAAGGACATAGACAACATTGTTGCTCATTTGAATGATTTTGATGCTATATTCTCCCAGTTACAAGCTCAAAAAATGGATATGCATAATGAAATGAAAGCAGTCTTGTTGTTATGC
This sequence comes from Ceratopteris richardii, assembly GCA_020310875.1. Lineage (NCBI taxonomy): Eukaryota > Viridiplantae > Streptophyta > Polypodiopsida > Polypodiales > Pteridaceae > Ceratopteris > Ceratopteris richardii. The sequence goes on along the minus strand of CM035412.1, from coordinate 64,119,949 downwards.
ACCTTGCCATTGTCATGGGATACGTTCTGCATAGATATTAGCAATAGTGCACCTAGTGGTAAACTATTCTATGATGACATATGTGGAGCACTCTTGAGTGAGGAGATTTTGTAGAAAATCTCCAAGGAAAGAATCTAGAATTGTGGTAAGAGCAAGAACAAGGAAAAGAATCGTCAACAGAATAAGAGTAGAAGTAAATCAAGGAAGACGGATATCGAATGCCATTATTGTCATAAGAAAGGACACATGAAGAAAGACTATTATGCATTTAAGAATGCTAAAGGTTAAGGATAGAATGTTGATGGGCATGTTAAATAGCTACCTGCACCATCTACTTAGACTGTGAAGATTGAAGAAATTAATGCTATTTTTTATGATCCTGATGTGTTGACACTTTATAAAACTATGCCAATTGAAGCTCCTATGGCTGATTCTCTTTCCCACATAGTGTTGATAGATTCTAGTGCTTCTTTCCATGTGACACCACATAGAATATGGTAACAAAATCTCTTGGTACTATGAGGCTTGGTGACTCTTACCAATGTGATGTTGTTGAGCTTGGAAATTTGGTTGTGCAGTTCATTGATGGTTCAAAATTCATAATGCATAACGTATGCAATGTACCTTAGTTATCATGGAGTTTGATGTGAGTTGGTCAAATTGATGGCCTTTGTTACAAGGTGGTTTTATATGCCCAATGCTTTTGCATATCAAAGGGCAATATGGTTATTGCAAAAGGAAGCAAAGTTGGCTCACTCTATCCTTATTCGTATCATAGAAAGAACACTTGTTAGCTATTACTGAAGAGCTTATGGCTTGTATTTGGCATAATCATTTGGGCCATATATCTCGTAGTGGAATAGAAGATCTTTCTCATTCTGCCTACTTACTTGTGTTATTTTTCTTTGATTTTTCATTTTGTGAGCATTGTCAATATGGAAAGCAAACTAGGAATGTGCATAGAATGCACATTGACTCTTCAATTTAGCCTTTCGATCTCGTTCATACAAATGTGTGTGGTCCTATACCCACAAGGTCATTAGGTGGTTCTCTTTAATTTGTCACTTTCAAAGATGATGCTACTAGAAAATTCTAGGTAAATCCTATCAAATTGAAGGATGAGGTATTCCCTACTTTCAAAAAATGGATTGCTTCAGTTGAGACTGAAAGAGGAACTAAGATCATAGCTTTACATTCAAATAATGGGGGTGAGTATGCCTCACATGAATTCAGCCTTTTCTACCAATCTAGAGTAATTCTTAGAGATTTTACAGCTCCTTATACTCTAGTACAAAATGGTGTAGTTGAAAGGATGAATACAACTATTCAAGATAGAGAAGTTTCTATGCTGCATTGTGCAAAACTCTCACAAGCCTTTTGGATAGAAGCAATATTGACTCTAGTTCATGTGGCTTACCTTTCACCTAGTACTTCCAAAGGTTTGAAAGTGGCACAAGATTTATGGATAGGAAATCCACCATATTATGATCATCTTTGAGTTTTTGGGTGTGAAGCATATGTTCATATCCCAACAATCTTAGACAAAAGTTGGACCATAAGTCAAAGAAATGCATTTTTCTTGGATGGTCAAGAAGGAAAATTTGGATATCACTTATGGGACCAAACATTGCATTTGTAGTGGGAGTTGTGAGTAGATATATGTTGAATCCTAACAAGAATCATTGGGAATCAGTCAAGGTGATTTTGAGATATCTGAGTGGCACTCAGGACAAGTTTCTATGCTTGGGTAGAGGGAAAGCATCCATTATTGGTTACACAGATTTTCATTATGCTGGTTGTGTAGACAATCATAAGTCTATATCACGGTACCTTTTTCATTTTGTTGGAGGTGCTATCTGTTGTAAAACAATAAGTCTAGCAAAGACTAAAAGAATAGTATCCTAACAAGACTAAGCTCACAAGGGATGAGAGATGCATGTATCCACCCAACCAACTCCACCCATATATATCCTCAAGGCCAAGGGGGGAAATGTGAGGATATCTTGCCAAGTGTCCCCTCCATATGGATGCTAATCCAAGGCCTTCTAACCTTGGAAATCACAAGGAATCACATGGCTCTCACATGGATTCTAAAAGGACTTCTCCCAAGCTTGTACGTATAAGTCTCAGGGCTAGAGAGGCCTCCCTAAGTTTCAAATACCATACCCTTAGAAAATATCAATACTAAGGGTCAAAACCCTTCAATTGGGAGTAAATAAATCAAAATAACTCAAGGGTTCAAACCATATTCTTGGAGACACTTTCCCAAGAGTTTCCCAATAAACTCCAAAGGTTCTCCAAGTGGTTCTGGACCCTCAAAACCCATATCTTTTTCCACTTTGACCCATAGTTATACAACATTCTTCCCCCTTTAACATTTTCGTCCTCAAAAATGTGTGTAGGTATAATATGTGGAGTATTCCCCCATGCCCCATGATCATTCCCATAGATCACGGTCTTCATCTCTCTTATTCGCTTCTTTATCGGAAGGGGATTCTATCCCATACTGGATATGAAAAGAAGGGAATCACTTGTGGGCTAATCCGTGCCCAAATCATTCTAACATTACTTAAGTTTGCATATGAAATACTAAGTCAAGTGCTAAGTATGGACATAATGATAAGGGTGGATAAAAAAACATCCCTGCCTAATTCAATGTTTTGCTATGTGCAAATTGTGCATCTATAGCATAACAAATGAAGTAGGTGCACTCTAAGACTCTCCAGCTAATTTGCTATGTGGGTGCATTTTTTTATGCACTACTTGTTCATGGACCCTAGCAAGTAGGTGGATCACTCTCTAGTTTTAAGACTTTGAGAAGTCTTCTTAAGTTGAGGTTGACCAAAACATCTAACTAAGATGTTTCTCATTATGTTCTCCTTCTTAACCAACATTTATTAATCCCTTTTTCCAAATACGGGACTATTATGTCTTATTCGACTTTTAGAGTCAAGGTAGATTGTAGAAAGGAAGTGACTCATTTCCAACTTTAGGATGATTCTCAAAAGACTTTACTTGTTTGGAACTGTTAGAATCTATAAGAGTTTTACTCCAAACTCTTTTAAGAGAAATTTTTAGATTCTTCATCCATTGAATTAATTCTCTTAAACTTAAGTGTCTTCTGAAATTGAAAGGGTTTTATAAACATCCATCTTTTGATGTCTCATTTGGTTATCCATTCCATCTAGCTAAACTTGATCTAGGAGTGACTTTGAAGATTCGTTCCAAGTCAAATCCAAGGTCTGGGAAAGGGAGAAGGAAGAACCAAAACTCGATGTAACCGGTTCACCTTTTCAGACATTAAAATGATTTGATTCAAATCAAATGAGACTCAAAACTTTAAGGATTTAATCTAGCTCATGGTTTGAAGCATTGTTTCCATCTTTATGAGATTGAATCTAAATTCTCAAGAAGATCCTTTGGGTAAGGTTAAACCATCATCCATCTACCAAAGTCTTATAAGTGCTTCATGGCATATTCTTGACCATCCTATACTTCATCTTTATCTATGAAGTTTTAGTTTTTTTTTTTCATTGGGATGGAGTTTCACTCCAACTCACACGAGTCCAAGACTAAAAGATCCATATCATATCAAGGTTTGATGTCCCATACCATCATTCCTACATTAATGTGAATATAAAGTATAGTGTCCCATACCACCATACTTTATAACCGACATTGATGTGTGGATGATATCGATCTTAAATTCTAGAAAAAGATCTCTCTATGATCTTAATTATCCGTGAATTTATATTGGAAGCTCTAAACCTTTTGATGAAATAATAATTCATCGTGACAGAATAAACATCCATCCTTTCTTTCTAAGGTTTTGAGTGTGATTCCAAGTGACTTGAATCATATTCAAGATCTAGTTAGTTCTTTCTTAACTAACTTGAAGTGAAAAGAGACTACTCTTGCCCTTTAGATTCCTTTGTTTATCCAAAGCTTTAAAAAAGCTACCCTAGGGTTTTCTAGGAATCTCATTTACTACTTAAGTCTAAGCATTTTTTAATGCTTTTGGATTTCTCTTGAAATCCCTTTAAGAATAGGTGAATACAAGTTTCACCTTTCCCACACTTAAGTATCATTTATCAAAGTTGTAGACTCTGTACTTTCTATATTCCCTCCTTCTTACTTCCCTTTAGAGAAGTATAACCTTTGGCATGCTTTATTTGATCTCGTGGTTTATAACCACATTTTTTCAAATTCTTTTGTGATCTTGATGGGATCCCAATGCTAGATTTAGCATTCCATGAAGTTGCTTTCTGAGCAACTCATTGTTTGCCAAACATCTTATATATTAAAAGATGTTCTTTTATCTCATCATCTATATTCTAAGTTTCTCTTTATGGAATTAATTGTACCAATTCTTGACAAATTTTGGTACTTTCTTCCCCCCTTTTAAGAGTTTTCATCCTCAAAAACTGTGAAATTTATGGCCTCATTTACAAGTAGAGATTCAGTACTCTGAATCCTCCTAATATTAGACTATTCAACCAATCTTATACTTGTGTAGAACTTGAACATTTTCTAGAAGATTTACTAGAAAGGAATTCTAGTTTTGGTGTCTTTTAGAAAATCTTCTAGAGGTAGCTCAACGACCACCTATCCTAACTTGCTCATGAACTTCCTCTTGACTTTATGGGAATGCTCATGAGTTCTCATTTTTTGCAACAATGCAATGTTCATGCCTATCTGTGTTAGGAGAGGTGTCTTTAATTCTCAATGCTAATCAAGAGTTTTGAAGGTACTATGACATAAAATATTTCCATTTCATCATTGTACCTGAAGAGCTTCAAGTTCCTTCCATTAGGAGCCATTGCATCTCTTCAAGAACACCTTACTTGGTTTTCTTCTTGAGCTGCAAAAAAATTCTTGAGTGAATGAAGCCCTAAATTAACTATGAATATCTTCTAATAGGAGGTGGTTTTTCAAATTTTCATGATGCCTTGAATACTTTTCACTGTTCCTTTTGGTGAATGCAAGCTTTTTCATAATTGGTAGAGTGTCATCCTATTTAGGATATGTCATGAAAAACTCTTTTAGAACCTTTTTCAATTAACTATCTCAATGTATGTCTTAAACTTAGAGTAGTGTTATAGGTTCTATGAAGTAGTGTAAGAATGTGCCCAAAAAAGACTTTTTAGAGATAATATCTATGTCCTTGATGACATTTGATGTATTCGGGTGCCATCTTCTCAAGATATCTCATCAAAAGCTTGTTTTGGAACCATCTCTAAGTATCTGTTATACTTAGAGTTAGCATTGAAAATGGTAGGTTCTTCAATAGTTGTGTATACATGATATTTGGATTTTGCCAAAAGAAATAGACTACCTTTCTGATCAAGTATGCCATGGGTTTTATGGAATTTAAAATTCCATAAGAGGGACTTTTAATTTTAATTCATTATATTAAGGTGGATTTTATTTAACTTAATTGAAGAAAACAGGAATTTTATTGGGTTAGTAGGCCAATTAGTTACACCACTGTTGGCAGTAGCCTTGGTACATCAGGAACTACAAGACGTGAAAGTCAAAGAAGGGAGTCAGAGCGAAGGGACAGCACAAGCAAACAGGGCAGTCAAAGAAGATCTGGCAAGTAGGCCAATATTTTTTCAAGACATTAATGCAAATCAGAGAGATGGACATGCAGGGAAGAAGAGCAAGTAGGGAGCTTGAAGATATGTATGGCAGATCACTAGAAGAAATCCCTACAACAACAGTGATTTTTATCACTAATAATCATTGTAAATCTCATTTCACATTTTTGTAGCTCCATTTTGTGCAAGCCAAGGAGTCCTTGAGCTTGAGGAGCCTTAGAAGTAGTTGCGTACCAATTTTCATAATTTTTAGATCTCGTTTGAGCCCCCAAATAAGCCCTGGAACCTAATTTTTAACTAGGCCGGACACTAGGTCTGGACAGGGCCAAAAGCTAGTCAAAAACTATAAAAGGAGCTAGAGAGCTCATTTTTGAGGTGAGATTGTAATTGAAACGAACTTGTAAGAGCTTGTGAAAGTAATCTAAAGAACTCCATTGATTCTCTCTCTTTGTCTTGCCGTGTGTGCGCGTGTGTGTGTATGTGTGTGCATGCTTGTGTGCTTCTCACTCACGCACTTGTGCCGCCACTTGCTCGAGGTCTTCATACCATCCTCACGTCTTCCCGGATTGACATTAAAGGAGGTGCTACTCATCACTGAGCTACACCAAATTTTGGCGCCGTTGCCGGGGATCGAGCTTTGAGGACGAGCGTGTGATGGTAAGACGTAGAGTTGACGCGTTGGAGTTGTAGGTATTTTCTTCACTCTCATCGATTTTCTTTTACTTTCTTCACCATCTTCATCACCATCATCATCATCACCATCTCCCACGTCCATCTCCATCATCGCGAAAATTTCAGTTTTTTGACTATATCCCCATCTCCACCTCATTTCCCTCATTTCACTTGTGAGAGAGAGCGAGAGAGCGAATTTGCATGTGCTGTTTTTTGCATGTTTTGTGAGCTTTCTGCAGGTACAGGCCGCATCATCATCCCCAGCACCCTGCGCAGGTACGGAAATCTGAGTAACTGTCTGTGTGTCGCCGAGCTCTGTCAATCGCGACCGACTGAAAACTTGCTCTAATTGCTAAACAAAGTGCATATCCATGACCTACAGGCCTAGAGCTTCCCAAAAATGTGTTTAGTTTTTTGAAATTCCACAGATTTCTGTCAATCGCGATCGCTCTGTCAATCGCTATCGACAAACCACGACGGACAGATCTGTCAATCGCGATCGACACGTCAATCGCGACCGACAGCCCACGACGGCTCTGTCAATCGCGACCGACAGAGTCAACGACCGATTGACCACGACCGACTGACTATACGCGTGACACGTGTCAATCGCGATCGAGTCATCAATCGCGATCGACTCATCAATCGCGACCGACACGGTCAACGACGGTTTGACCACGACGGACAGACCACGACGGCTCTGTCAATCGCGACCGACACGGTCAACGACGGTTTGACCACGACGGACAGACCACGACGGCTCTGTCAATCGCGACCGACACGGTCAACGACTGTTTGACCACGATCGACAGACCCTCGCGACCGACCTGTCAATCGCGATCGACCCATCAATCGCGACCGACAGAGTCAACGACGCTTTGACCACGACTGATTGACTTTTCGTAACCCCTGTCAATCGCGACTGACCAGTCAATCGCGACTGACAGCCACGACGGACCTGTCAATCGCGATCGACACGTCGATCGCAACTGACCTGTCAATCGCAACCGACAGACTTTGCGAACGCGTTAGAAGGGCAATTTAGGTCAAATTTTTAAGGCAAAGTGATTGGTCTAAATTGTGATTAAGTGGGGGACAAACTCGAGGGTGTAGTATTGCATCGTTAGGCCGTGCCACAAGCTACTCGAGTATTCCTGTTTGACTGTTAGCTTGTGTTGATTCCTGATTTAACTCCCTAAACCCTGAACAGTCCTAACTTTTTCATACGAAATCCAATTTTTGAGCTCTTGGGCTTGTTGGAAAGCTCGTGGCATATACTACACGCCCTCAACTGTTTTTTATAAAGATAATGCGTTGATTTTCAGAGAGGGTATTTTGAAGTTGACCATACCCTGGGGGATCAAAGTCAGGGGTCTTTAGAATTATTTTTCTAAAAGTCACAATGCAAATATGTGTTTATGTTACATGAATGAAAGTGGTTGGTTGTGTCCTTGAATCTAAGCATTGAGCTAACCGTGGGTCCTTTATAGGTCCATTGAGAGCAACTGAGAGCGTACAAAGCAAGGTTTCTTTACAAGCTTGAGAACCGGGTTCTTGAGCACCATAAAGCAAGGGATCAACAAGTAAGGTTGGATTATTCTCAACTCCCTCTGTCATTTCCTAGCTCAAGCTAAGAACGAGTAGAGAAAGGAGTAAGTCAGGGCGACGATAGGCAGTTATCAAGTTGAAGACTACCTAAAAACTCAAGTTCAAGTTAAAAACATAATCTCTGTACTGTCGATAACCTAAAGAAAAAGGACCTAACGTGGAACGATCAACTTAAAGTACGAAGAACATTCAAGTGTTCCTGACGACGTGATATCAGACAAGACCATAAACACAATAATTAACTAAAAAGAATCAAGTGACTGGTACCAATTGATCGGCAACGAGGTTGTACTCTGAAAAAAATTGGGCTAATCAGTTAGGCATATGAACCTTAGATCAGGACGACACCTAGCAAGGGAGAGACAAAGCCTTAGGTCTTCAGAGGCTAGTGTCAATCACACTGCAAGGTCTTGGGCCCAGCAGTTGAGCCACCACTCATACTACCCTAGCTCTGAGACCAGTGAGTCAGAAATGTCTCAAGGCATGGACAGACCTACGGGAAGTTCAGGAGTGCCTTATTTGTACAGGGTAGAAGGCCCTTACAAAACACAGCTGGAATATCTTAGGACCAACCGACTAGGTGCTAGCATCTATGAGGACGGCTTAGGAAGATCTGTGGTCCAGATTAAAAACCCTGATCAATCCATTGGACTAGAACACCCAGCTGTCAAGTTTGAAAATGGTGCATACTTGGACAAAGAAGGAACTATATATGTAGTCACTAGTCACCCCGATAGGACAGATGACTTTGGGAATGTAATCTCAGAAGCGGACTTAGGCGACTTGGAACAAGGAAATATGGGAGTAGAACCTAGAACCCCTCGAGGTAAATCAGTTCTCACTAGGATTATCACACCTGAGTGGGTACCCCAGGACAACAAGAGCATAGAATTGCTCCTCAATCGAGAAACTGATGAAGCCTTTTGGAGGTATAAGTCTAATCAGCCAACAGACATAGGAAATATCAGGATCTATGAACTTAAGGATCCAGATAGCCCAGGCAGAGTGACCTACTTAGATCATGCTTCAGAACGGATCTTTGTAGTAACAGAAAATGATAGGCATGCCTACACTTGGAAGGGTGAATTTATTTTCCCTCAACCAAGATCAAATGTATCCTATGGTCACCCTGGGGCTGGAACTTCCCAAGCTCATGGTACGCAAAGAGACAGAAGTAGGGATCGACCAGAAGTAAGCTTCGCCAACCCTGTAGGCAGAGAAAGAACGAGAACAGAAACGAATAGGATAGAACCTGAGATGCTTAGAGCTCCCAGGAACCAAAGAAATGTAGATGGATTCCCTCTGCCGAGACCTAGAGAGCACACAAGAACTTTGAGACCCACCCAGCTAGTTAAGTCCATGAAGAATTACTTTGATGGCACAGGAGATCCCTATGATCATGTGGCGGAGTTCAAACAAGTCCTGAGGGCTGAACAAGTGGAAGATCTGTTCACGCAGTACAATGCCTTTGGTTTAACCCTGAGGAATACGGCACTTACATGGTTTCAACCATTGGATGAGCGCCAGTTCAGGAGCATAGACCAACTCCTAGAAGCATTTATTATTGAGTTCTCCAAGAGTGGCATAAGGCACAACACCTCCTCACTGATTCACAGCTTCAAACAAACCCCTCAAGAGACTGTGAGACTTGCCGGAAGAAGATTTAGACAATATCTTGAAAGGTGCCCTATTTCGGAGCTACCCACATCTGCTAAACAAGTAGCCTTATTTCTTGATGGATTGCTGAGTACGAAATTGAGATCCTATGTGTATCTAAAGGACCCTAGGACTATAGAAGAATGTGTACGCATGTGCATTGACATTGAAGACAACCTAGGGGAAGAGCTAGAGCTTTCCAAAATCTACAAAGATTCAGATAGTGCATCTAGCCACTCTTCCACGCAATCTACATCAATTGAGGAACTTGCGGAAAAAGTAGCTCAGAAATTAGGTGTAACTAGCAAACAAATCCCAAGGTTTGCCCCTGTGAAAAGATGCTATACATGCGGTGGTGACCATATGGCGAACGTCTGTCCCATTATGGCTCAACCCCAAGTAAACCCTAGTAGCCAGTACTGCACCATAGAACGGAGATACACCAATCACACCGCACAAGACTGCCCATACAACAAGCAGGCAGTTAGGCAACCCTATCCGCAACCCTACCAACAAGGCAGATACCAGAACCAAAATCCACCACCACAATATGCTAGACCCCAACAAACCTACCAACCACAGTATCAGGCCCAACAAAGGCCTCAGCCTGTGCTAGCACAACAACCCCCTGGCCCAGCTAATGTGATTCCGGTAAAGTATACTGCTGCAGAAGAGAACCTGAATAGAGCTATAGTCCCTGTAACATCCTTGATCTCTGAAAATGACCCAAGTGACCATAGCTTTGATTCTACCCATGTGGATAGCCCCCAGGCTTACTACATGCAGTCCCCAGAACATGGAGAGTCTTACTATGGTGAAGAGTCGAACGAACCTAGTTGGGAATCAGATTACACGAACGTCATGTATACAAACCCCAATCCTAGGCCTCAATCTAGGCAAGTCAGACCCCCATTCCCAAGAGGGCCGTGCTACAGATGCCAAGGTGATCACCTCATTCGTGATTGTCCCTTACCTCCGCCTACACAACCCCAGTCAGTGACTATCCAAGGTTTTTGCCAAGATTGTGGAAAAGAGCATCTTTTACGAGATTGCCCCAAGAACCCCAATAATATGCCAAAAATCACTCCGATCAATGTGATTGGTTTGGTTGTAGAGTCCTCAGGAAGCGTCACTTCCACTGCACCAGTGCAGGTAGTCACTAGAGCTCAGGCATTACAGCAAAACCAAGAGACAAGCAAGGAAAAGGGCCCAGAGGCTAGTGAAACCGAGAGCGTAACAAAGAAAAGGACTAGAGCATGGAAAGATAGTAGGGAAAGAATGAAAAGACAATGGGCTAAAAAAATGAGTGAACTTGAGGAAAGCATAAGAGAAACAAAAGCGAGGATAACTGAACTCACAGCTCAAACTCCCTCTCACATCACCCCGCCCCCACCACTCCCATCTCCATCCGACTCACCACCTTCCCCACCGCCTCATCAAATCCCACCACCCCCTAGAGTAGGATCAGTCCTAGCAGATCCCACTCCTGAAGACCTAAACATGATGCTTAAAGCATATCAGGCCAGAATCCAAGAAGGGCCAAACGTCACGGATCATGACAAGTGCTATCCTAGAGCTGACCTAGAGATAGAAAGAACCAAACTGTGCGCGAAAATGGTCGCATTGGCTCAGACTATGTTTGAAGCCAGTCGCCTTTTCAATTACTCGGGCTCAGCCAAGACGCAATTACACTTGGATGGATTCCTAGAAAAGTTAGAGAGGATAATTGCAAGATCTGACAAGAAAGAAAAAAATCAGGAGAAAGAAAAAGCAAGCAAAAACCTGAGCCATTCCCCATCGGAAGTGTATGTGGCTACTTCCACTAAACCAGACGACTTCCCCTCCTTAGAAAGAATAGAGAGGCTAATCGCACAATCAGAAAAGGAACCTACCCCTCAAAGAAAGGAAAGGGCAAGAGAACGGATAAGCCAGCCTCTTCAGGAAGTCCATGTGCCTCCTCAAGGAGCCTATCTTCCTCCCCAGAGGTCACAGGAGCCTCCCTCGAAAGCTTACGTACCTCCACAGGTAACCCACATTCCTTCCCAGAGAGTGTATGAGCCTGCTCGGAAGAGTAATAGAATAAGCAATCCTCCCCAAGAAGCTTGTGCTCCAGCCATTTATGAGAGCAAGGAGAGAGCCAACGGAAGAATAAGCCCTCCTTCCCAGGTTGCTTATGTGCCCAATTCTACGGAGCCGGACACTTCTTCTTCTATGAATCGGTTTGCACCAGACTTCCTACGAGAGATTCAAGAAGACAAATGGGATAACGAAAGCGAGGTCGCCCCTCCTTTTGAACTTGTGGACGATGCACACGACCAATTCCCACAAGACATCCCATCTATTTACGGGGAGCATGAGAGTGTTCAATCTCACGAGAGATTGGACTTTGAATCTAATTCCATACAAGAGTTACCCCACTTCACAGGCCCATGGGAAGCAAAATCCACGTGTATGAGAGCACCCACAGTCATGGTAAGGAACGACGACTCAGTCATACCAAGGAACACGGTGGTAGTAACGAACACCAAGGTGCAGCGCAATCTCACTTTGAAAGAACTGCCTGAGGATAGACCAAACGCGGGGAAATATGCAGCCAGTCGAGTAACTGAAGTTGCAAAACCTCATTCCCGGGTAGGATCCCATAGGACAGTGCCAGAAATTCCCTTGGATAAGATAGGAGATATGTGCGAAGGTGAAGAAGGGAACACCTATCTTCCCATTACCTACCAGGACTACACCACAAAGGCAATTTTGGACTCAGGTGCAGGGGTTGCAATTTCCACTACCGCCTTATGGAAGCGTTGGGGCAAGCCAGCACTCAGGCCAACGAGAATGAAATTGCAAATGGCCGATGGTCACATAGAGAGACCCCTAGGATTGCTAGAAGGGATAACTCTCACCACTTGTGGTGTCGAGTTTGAGCATACATTTGCCATATGTGACTTCAGTAAAAATCATGCCTATGAGATGATTTTGGGAAGACCATTTATGCGACAATTGCAAGTAGTACAGGATTGGGGAACCAATTCTTTGTACCTGCAGCACTTAGGTGTTACAACCAAAGTCAATCTCAAAGATTACTCTCATAGGGATGTACCTCCTATCCAGTGGAATCCCATCCATAGAGCTAAAGAGGACACAGAATCGGTGCATTCCATAGGATCAGGATCCTCCTGGATGCACGAAGACACTCACTTATGGATGTGCAAGGCAGCAGTAGAAGAAGAGAAGAGAGAGAAAGCCAGAGAGGTAGGTGCGAAAGAAACCCATAGATCAATCCAAGACCCAGCCTATGCACCTGTAGTTTTTCCAGACGAAGAATTTGAACCTCACGGTTGGGCAGAAATTTTAGCAACAATGGACGTAGCCATCAATGAAGAACAATGGACACCTCACTGTGATGAGGATGGCTATGATATTTCAGTCTTTTCCATAGAGCCAATCATGGGAGAGGCAGTTTTAGAAGAATGCGAACCTAGCCCTGATGCATTTGAGGATGCAAGTGACTCCGATCTAGAGTCAATCATTATGGATCCACCATTTGCATCAGATGAAGAATACTTCCATGAAATAGAATTTCAACCCCAGAGGCATGGAGAGGTTACAAATGATGTAAGACTAGCAACGCATATGACCCCTAAGGAAGAAGGAAAGAAACGAAAGAAGAGAGAAGCCTTACCAGAAGAGGAAGAATCTTTGTTTGAGGTCCCAGAAAATTTTAAGAAGTATGAGATAGATGACAGGAGAGTCATGATAAGAATGCCTAAACGAGAGGCACAATCAGGAGAGGCCTATGATAACAAAGAAACTACTAAGAAAATAGTAGTGGCCATAGAAGAAGGAGAGGAGAGATGCACGTATATAGGCCATGACTTGACAGAAGAAGAAGAGCAAGAGTTGATTGCCTTGCTAAGAGAATACAGAGATGTATTCGCTTGGAGTTACAAGGATTTGAAAGGTGTTGACCCTGACATATGCTCACACACCATTCCCATGACTTCAGATGCTAAACCCTCTAAGCAAAAGCCTTATACATATAATGATAATTACGCTGCTAAGATCAAGGAAGAGATAGATAGACTGGTTGAAGCTGGATTTATCTATGAAATTGAGCACACTGAATGGGTATCCCCCATCGTAGTGGTGCCCAAGAAGAATGGCAAGCTGCGTGTGTGCATTAACTTGAAAAAGGTTAATGCCGCCACGATTCGAGATAACTATCCGCTTCCCATCACAGAACATCTCTTAGAAAGAGTGGCAGGCAAGGAAGTGTACAGCTTCCTTGATGGATTTTCTGGCTACAATCAAGTAGCCATAGCTCCAGAGGATCAGCATAAGACAGCCTTTGCCACAGAATGGGGCATTTTTGCTTTTAGAGTAATGCCATTTGGGCTTACCAATGCACCAGCCACCTTCCAGAGGCTGATGTGCCATGTGTTTAAGGAGTTCCTGAGGAAGAGTTTAGAAGTCTATGTTGATGATCTTTGTGCTCATTCCAACGTTAGACAAACCCATATTCCTGAACTCAGACAAATCTTTGACAAATGTAGAGAATATCAAGTCTGCCTAAACCCAGAAAAGTGCGTTTTTATGGTCAGGCAAGGCAAGATTCTAGGACACATAGTGTCAAAGAATGGCATATCTACCGACGAAGAGAAAGTGAGAGCCATAGCGGAGCTACCTAGGCCAAAGAATGTCAAGGAAGTACAAGCTTTCATGGGGCATTGTGGTTATTATCGACGATTTATACACATGTATGCTGTCATTGCAAAGCCCATGTACGGACTCTTGACAAACTTTGAGTGGACGGATGAATGTGAGAATTCCTTCCAAGAACTTAAACGAAGATTATGTTCAGCTCCAATCTTGACCACACCAGATTGGAATAAGCCATTCCATGTTCATGTGGATGCGTCCAATTATGCCATTGGATGTGTGCTTGCACAACCTACTGGTGAAGGTAATATGGATCTTCCAATTGCCTATGCCAGTAGACAATTGAATGCGGCTGAACGGAATTACACCACTACAGAGCGCGAAGGATTAGGCATGGTATATGCAGTCAAGAAATTTAGACACTATTTGCTTGCAAATAAGTTTAAATTTTTTACTGATCATCAGGCATTGTTATACCTAGTAAACAAGCCATGCAATACGGGAAGATTAGTAAGATGGTTTCTCTTGCTAATGGAATATGATTTTGAGGTCGTGGTAAGAAAAGGGAGGACTCACTTGAGAGCAGATCATCTCTCTAGGCTCACATCGGGAGAAGCCCCACAAGGAGTGTCAGATGACCTTCCTGATGCTTACTTGTTTAATTTGGAAGTGGTGCCGCAGTGGGCCAAGCCAATAGTACCAGTATTGACATACGGACCTAACCATCCTGTGGTAAACACACGGAACAGAGAGGTTGTAAAAGCCCAAAAGTACCATATCATGGCAGGAAGCATGTACAAGCACACAGATCAAGGGATCTTGGCTTGTTGCGTAGAAGAGGATGAGTACGCTAAATGGTTGCAATTAGCACATGTAGGTGCACTAGAGCAACACCATTCAAAACAACGAACTTTACAGACTCTAAAGAGATTCGGAGTGCATTGGCCAACTATGGAAGCTGATGTCCAAAAGTTGTGCAAGGAATGCCCAATCTGTTGCACTAAACCACCAGTGGAACATGCCACTCTTTATCAAGTATCCATTGTGCCAGATTGGAGTGAACCTCTAGTATCATTCTTGAGGACAAACACATTCCCTCCAGACATGACTCTAGCTAGAAAAAGGAGTTTGGAACAAGAAGCCCAGGATTATTCACTTGTTGGTGATAATCTATACAAACGCGGTAAGGATGGTTACCTGAGACTGTGTGTCCATGAGAGTGAATATCTTAAGATCTTGGAAACTGCTCACCAAGGTGTAGCAGGAGGACACTTTGGACCAGATCGGGTGATCAAGGCAATATTGTTTGCAGGCTTCTGGTGGCCTACCCTTCACATGGATGCACATACCTATGTGAAACGGTGTGATGTCTGTCAAAGGACTCAGTATCCTATACGCAAAGACGAGATGCCACTGAAACCTATGATGGGTGGACGTGCATTCTCTAAGTGGGGAATAGACTTTGTAGGTCCTATTAATCCCCCAGCTAAGGGTTCTCATGCGGAATACATCATTGTGGCAACAGATTATCTCACCAAGTGGGTAGAGGTAAAAGCTACAACCAAGAACGATGCTCAAACAACTGCCAAATTCTTGTTTGAGAATGTATTCACGAGATACGGGCTACCTATAGAGCTTGTAAGTGATAGAGGCACTCACTTCTTGAACGAAGTGATTGAAAATCTGCTCCAAGAATTCTTGGTAATACACAAGAAGTCTGCCCCTTATCACCCTCAAGCTAATGGACAAGCTGAGAGCACTAATAAGATTTTATGCAATGTATTGACGAAATTAGTGAACACTAAACGCTCTGATTGGGACAAACAGCTACACCATGCTGTTTGGGCATACCGAGTGGCCTACAAAACGGTACTCCAAGCCACTCCCTTTCAGATGGTGTTTGGCCAAAACGCCGTGCTACCCTTGGACTTCCTGATCCCTACATTGAGAGTAGCACAAGAGCACGAATGGACAGGTCATGAGCTCTCCTCTAGGATCTTTGACCTTGAACGATTAGGAGAAACAAGACTGAGAGCCGCTGCAGGGATATATGCAGCCAAGAAGAGACAGAAAGCATACTTTGATGCCCACGTGAAGGATAAAGGCTTGAAAACGGGAGATCTAGTCTTAGTCTATACACTGAAACAACACGCAAGGAAGCTAGAAAAGAGAGGCTACGGACCTATGATCATCAATAGGATCTCCACAAGTGGAGCAGTACAATTGGCCACATTAGAGGGTGATGTTCTCCCTAACTATATTAGCGGATGCAGAGTCAAGTTGTACCAGGAACCCCTCACGGAGGAAATGCTCAGCCGACTCAACACTGCTAAGAAACGCAAAGAGGAAGAAAAGAGAATTAGAGAAGAAGCTCAAGCAGAGGCTTTAGAACGCATCAGAAGGATGAAGTTACGAAGGCAAGGTAGAGATCAGCCTGGAGCGAATGACTATGCAGACCAAGGATTTCCCATAGCCATGTGTGAAGTTGCAGGAACAAGCTCGAATAGAATAATTGATAGACGTCCTTTCATAACCATAGACATAGGACAAGGAAAGAGTACAAGGACCGTAAGAGCCTTGATTGACTCAGGTGCTGCCACTAGCGCTGTTAAGTTGTCTTACTGTCAAGAGTTACAGTTAACTGTCCATCCTGTGGAAGCATACCTCATAGGATTGGGAGGCGTGGAAACCCCTTGCATGGGCGAGGTGGAACTTCCCCTCTACATTCACGAGGAGGCAATGACCGTTAAAGTACTAGTGTGTCAAGATGAGGATCTCACTGAACCTCTCGTCTTGGGTCAGGATTGGATCTATGACCAAGCAGTCAATCTAAACCTAAGAAGTGGACTTCTCCAGGTTTGGGTCAATCATAGCCGAGTTACAGTAGAATTAGACAATGGAGCACTCGAGGAACTAGGAAAGGCACAGACTCCTGGTCCTTCCAGGGGTACACATGAAGATGACCATGCTATTCTTGTCCAAAACTATGTGTTGCAGAGGAAGGATACTTGCAAAAAAGGAGTCAGGAAAGCAACGGAACTCCCTTCTTTTCCAAAGGTTAGAAGGAGGCAGCAACCCAAGGTGGATCAAAGGCAGAAGAAGCAGGGTACTACCTATGTCAGAGATCAAAAGTACCTGCGCAGCAGAACAGCCCAGAAAATAGACCAGGTATGGGTGCGGAAAGGCGAACGACCGGTTGCACCACCGTCAACTACAGGGGCAAAGCCTCTTATTAGTGACCAACAACGCAACGCTAATAAGAAGTCTTTCAGAAATTCTTCTGCTAAAGTAAAATCTATTTGGGTGCCCAAGAAGTCGATGAAGGCAAGCCCACAATCAAGACAAATTTGGGTGCCTAAGGCTTGCTTGATGGCACAAGTAGCTACGCTGAGGCCACAACTTAAACAGCATAACGCAGCGACGCATACTGCCAGATTTCACTCGTTCTCGACACTCATGTACACACCAAAACCCAAGAGCGTACATGTAATCAATTGTAAATGGGTCCCAAAAAGGCCACGACACCGAGAAGGCTCTGTAGAGACTCTCCGAAACCGAAGGCAAAGCCCACTCACTGCATTTGGCAGCCTAGGGCCTGTAATAAACCCCCCGACCCCAATTTGTAAATCCATACCTACTTACTAACTGCAGTAGTCTCCTAGGACAACACAAGCACTAACTACACACACTGTCTTCATGCACTTACTAACCACTAACTCATCATCCATCTCATGTTAATGTTGTAACGGGGACAACAACGGATTTATTTTGTCCATTACGATGTTAACACTTGGTTCTATATTCTCACAGAACCAATCAGCAAACAGGGCCATGGCAGAAGTAGGTACCAGCTCTCAAGCCGGATCTGGTCCCCAGATCGTGGACATAGAAACACTTCTCCTTGAGCCACGCCTCACCGCAAGACCGCAAGAGCTTCGAGAAGTGCATGTGCTCCCCATCCAGGATCCTCCTCAAGGACACACTTCTCAAGTAGGTAAGCATGCGCATTGGTTCAGTGATGTTGCTGGACCACTGGGCGATGGAACCTACTTCTGGGAAGCAGAATTGGAATTCAATGGCAAATGGGGTCGATACCACTTTTTCACACGCGAATTTGAAAGCTACCAAAATGCCGAAGTCATGAGATCAGTTTGGGTCAAGGCGGGTGTGGAAAGTTACTTCAGGGCCCACATACCAAAGCCGGATTTTTTACGATGTTCATATCTGATCAGTACAATCACGCCAAGCAGGACCAAAGGAGGCGACAGCACCTTTGTGTTGCCATCACTGCTGCCGGGTAATGAGCTTAAAAGGTTCAAGCTGGACCTCAATCTGGTAAGAGAAGCATTGGGAATGTATGGCATGCACATCCCAACAGAAAAGGAAACCATGGTCCCAGGTCGCATGAAGCACAAGGATCTGAATAAGTTGAAGGATATGGTAGCAATGACACCTACCATTGCGCTTCACCTGCGAACCATCATGCAACACTTTGCGTTTCCCGCCCAAGAACGATTCACAATGCCCCCGAAAAAAATATGGTTCAGTTTATATCTAGCAGAAACCGAAAGCCTGCCCATCAATGTTCCACACTGGATCATAGACCAAATCCACCTAGCACATCAAAGGTGGAACAAGAAACAGAAGAATGTGCTCCACGGGTGTTGTGCTTTGACCAGAATAATCTATAGATGCTTGGCTTATGACGTGCCTGTTCAGCGGGCACTCGTATGGTCCCGAGTCCAAGAATTCCAAAGAAGACTATCAACAGCAGGTCCCCCATCCAAGAAGATGAGGGGGGGAGTCCAACTACCCTGTGCTCAACCAAGGGGAGCTACCGCTACACCAGAAATCACTCCTCCCCAGACACGACGAGTTAGGCCATTCACAATCCAGTTACCAAGACCAAGCACGGAGGGGCCTAATCTGGTGTTTCCACCCATTCCATCCGATTTGGAATTCCCACAGGGATTTACTCTTGAGGACCTCACGGATGAAGAAATTGCCAGATTAATCTATGACTCTAACCTCGAAGCGGAAGCAGCGCGAGCTCAGGAACCACGACCCAAAACAACATCGGCCCCCACCCAACCCCAAGTTGTAGAAGTCGATGTAGATGAACAAGAGGCAGGAGGAGACGAAGAAGAAGCCGACGAAGAACAACAGCAAGAATATGACGAACTCTCCGAGTTAGCAAGTGCCCCAGCATATTCGGCACAAATCAAGAGACTATATCGAACCATGCGACTGGTTCAGGAACAGCATAAGATGTCTCTAGAACAGGGCAAAAGACTCATGAACGACTTGCTAGCGGAGGAAGGTGTGGACGAGTTGTTCATTGAGTCCATGAACCTTCATGCCGACGCCGTGGGACTGGATGAGGCCATTCATGAGGCAGTGGCCTACATCCACAGGTTTGAAAAAAGAGTTCCCGTTCGTCCCAGGAGGTCCGGGAAGCAAATTCACATCAATACCTCAGCACCAGGCGAGTCAGCGCAAGCAGAAGAATATCACGAAGCACCGTTGTCACCACCATCCCCACCTCACACTACACAATTCACTCCACCACAGGACACTAGCACCACCACATCCACTACCACTACCATTGTCATGGGCATCCCACTCTCTCCGGGAATCCATTACGGGGGCGTCACCATGCCCACCTTCACCACCCTGTTCACCGATGTCACATCCACTCCACCCACGATTCCCATCTACACCGTCACTCAAACAGTTGACACGATGGAAACCTCACCTGCCACAGCACCACTTCCTCCCCCCATGACACCTTCCTCACCTATACCCCCTCCACCCACATCTCCGCCTACATCCACATCATTCACCTCTCCCATTCCCGCCCCCATTCCCCCTGCATCTTCACCCTTCCCAGCATTATTTAATGTAAATAACATATTCTTAGCATTAAACCAATGTGTATACCAGCTCCAGCATGAGTACAAAGCTCTGGACAACCGGTATCAGAGTCTGGAAACGCACCATCAAAACTTACAAAGACAATTTCTCACTCTACAAACAGAAAATGCAGAACTGAATCAACGCTACACGACGCTTGAGCAGGCTCACCAAACCTTATTGGCGGCCCCCCAACCATCGACAGAATCAGGTGCCAAACAACTAGAAGCTCTGCTCGAGGTATACCAAGCCGATAATCTCAAAGTCCGGCGTAACCTGGCACTTCTCAGAAAACACATGGCGGCCGCCCTAGAAGAAAACAAGAGGCTGCAGCAGCAAAATGAAGCAAATCTAGAAGCAGCAATGGAAGGCTCTCCACATGAAATTGATCCAGAGCAGTTTAAAGCTGTGCCCTCAGAGACAATGAAGACAATCTTGGACAGCTATGCAGATCTATTAGAAGCTCATGATGACTTGGAAAGGGAACGTGATGCGCTGCGCAATCAACTCCAAGAGCAACAGACAGCACCCAAAGTCACAGAAACGACCACGACTTCAGAAGAAGTCATGGCATTGAAAGAGCAGGTGGCCGAATTACAGGCAAGATTACTCACACATGAAAGGCAACCCTCTCCAGTGGTCGAACCTGAACCCGAGGATTTGGTACCCATCGAGGTAGATGAGATGTATGAGGAACCTTACGTTCCTATGCCAATGCCAGGTGGTGAGCAAACCGCAGAAGGAATGGATACGTTAGAAATCAAAGTACCTGAGTGGCTCCAAACACTAGAGAAAACGGCATCAACTCATGAAGATCGAGTGGCAGTTCAGATCCAATCTATGGCAAAGATAGAGGACACTATTATTAAATCAGAATACTTCCGCAGCATGTCCCACCATAGATGGATCGGAACCAATGATGATCAATATGTGCCCTATTGTATACTCCTGGCGGACTACAATGCAGAAATCCAACATAAATGTGGCAAACCTCCAACGTTTGCTACACAATTTGGGCCAGATGACATCCCAGAGAGTGCTAAAAAAGGATCCATTCATCAACCCACTTGGAGGATCCGACTCCTCGAAACCTATCCGGAGATGGTTCGCACCTGGACGAATATGCCTCTTTTTATTAAATATAACCCTTGTTATGTTCCTGTACTCCGCAGACGTACATGGCCAGAGTTTACCATTGCAGTCAAAAATATCAAGGGATGCGCCAAATGGTTAAACTACGTCTATCTAGCACCCCCTCAAGGGCCTCCCACCGTCAATTACATGATCTCCACTATACGGCACTGGAGCATCCGATTAAAGAATACCCCTGATGTAATGGCCCAGATGTGCATGAAAATTTTTGAGTTAATGCTTATTACATTCAGGACATTCAAGAATATCAAGGACCCACACTTCTCAGGCGTCGGATTCCTTACAGGAAACCAAGATTTAGTTTATGACATGAGCACCACTCCTTCCATAGAGGTGATATACGCTTGGCACGCCAGAATAAAATACCTCCCAGCCTGCTTTAAACAAACATTCGAAGAGATGTTCATAACAGGGTTCTGGGAATACCACTCAGAAATATTTGTACCCAGACCCTCACATCTCCTCCATTTATTTGCTGTGGAGCGAACCATTCACTCAGAGCAGTTACGGGTGCCACATCCAGATGTCCCAGGGCCAGTCAATTGGGATGCATTGCTGACAGATCTAGCAAGGGGACTCAGGTTAGAAGAACACCACCTCGCCGCCGATGTTGTACAATACTACGTACAAAAAGCAGCTAGACAAGGGTCTGTCAGGGGCGACAGACGCGAGAGTGGGGGGGGTGTTGGCAGTAGCCTTGGTACATCAGGAACTACAAGACGTGAAAGTCAAAGAAGGGAGTCAGAGCGAAGGGACAGCACAAGCAAACAGGGCAGTCAAAGAAGATCTGGCAAGTAGGCCAATATTTTTTCAAGACATTAATGCAAATCAGAGAGATGGACATGCAGGGAAGAAGAGCAAGTAGGGAGCTTGAAGATATGTATGGCAGATCACTAGAAGAAATCCCTACAACAACAGTGATTTTTATCACTAATAATCATTGTAAATCTCATTTCACATTTTTGTAGCTCCATTTTGTGCAAGCCAAGGAGTCCTTGAGCTTGAGGAGCCTTAGAAGTAGTTGCGTACCAATTTTCATAATTTTTAGATCTCGTTTGAGCCCCCAAATAAGCCCTGGAACCTAATTTTTAACTAGGCCGGACACTAGGTCTGGACAGGGCCAAAAGCTAGTCAAAAACTATAAAAGGAGCTAGAGAGCTCATTTTTGAGGTGAGATTGTAATTGAAACGAACTTGTAAGAGCTTGTGAAAGTAATCTAAAGAACTCCATTGATTCTCTCTCTTTGTCTTGCCGTGTGTGCGCGTGTGTGTGTATGTGTGTGCATGCTTGTGTGCTTCTCACTCACGCACTTGTGCCGCCACTTGCTCGAGGTCTTCATACCATCCTCACGTCTTCCCGGATTGACATTAAAGGAGGTGCTACTCATCACTGAGCTACAACCACCCTTATTCCTATGTTCTTTCAAAGCTGAATTGTACTTAATGAACTTACACCATGCCAAGAAACCATGCAGTCCATTTCATATGTATACATACTATATGTCAACAATGTTCACATCTTCATGGGAAGAGGTGTAGCATGCATAAGGTTCAAAACTGAACCCCTCTTTAAAGCATGCAAAGTTCCAATTCGAAACTTTTTTCATTTAGGAGATGGTGCAAATTCCAATTCATTTAGCCAAAATGTATTGAATGCAATCATCCTAACCACAACCATGTTTATGCACAATCCAATCTTTCTTTTCTTAAAGCATACACATGAATTTGATGCATAAATCCAACCTTTCCATGACTAAATATATATGCATTCATTTCCCAAATTCATTTCCATGCATTTCATGTACTATGGTTTTAGAAAGAACGAATTTGGCATAAAACTTATCTTAAAATTATGCTTCATCCATCCCTTGACTTTGATGGATTATATGTAGAAGAGTACAAACATGATGTAATATTGATTTCCAAAGAAAACAAATTTGGTAGGATGTTCACCTCAAATGTGAAAATTCTTGAAATGAATGCAACCATTTTCACAAAAGGTGGAGGAGTTATTGTTGATATAGAGATGTGGCACAAACAAATTGGACATGCAAATTTGCAGAGGCTAAAATTGATGCAGTCAAAGGAGATTGTCAATGGACTACAAAATTTCAAGGTTGTAGAGATGCAAAAGGTATGTGCAACATGTCAATTTGGTAAAGAGTCAAGAGCATCATTTTTGAATGACAAGCATGTTAGCGAGAATGTGCTAGAAATAGTACATACAGATGTTTGGGGTCCTACAAAGACCACATGCATGGGTAGTTGTAGGTTTTATGTTACTTTCATTGATGACCATACATGGAAAGTATACATATATTTCCTGAAAGAGAAGAGTGAGGTGTTCACTTACTTCAAGAATTTTAAGGCTATGGTGGAAAAGTAGAGAGGGAAGTATATTCAGACATTAAGATCTGATGAACAAGGAGAATACATGTCAAGTGAGTTTAGTAGCTTTCTAATAAGTCATGGAATTTGACGATAGTTTTCATTTAGGTACACACCACAACATAATGGTGTTGTTGGATGCAAAAATAGCCATATTGTTTAAATAGCAAGAGCCTTGATGGCTAAGAAGAATATGCCTCATTGTTATTGGGTAGAAGCTATGCACACTGTTGTATACATCATGAATAGAACTTTGACTACTGTTGTACATCAAGTTACACCTGAAGAGAAGTTTACAGGTAAAAAGCCAAAATTATCACATATATAAGTATTTAGTTGTATTGCATATGTATATGTTTGAGATGATTTGAGGACAAATCTTGATCCAAAAGAAAAAAAATGTATCTTCATTGGGTACTCCCTTCAGCAAAAGGGATATAAATGTTAAAACTGGCTCACATGATAGGTGAAGGTAAGCAAAGATGTGGTGTTTGATGAAATTGCATCTTCCACAAAAACATCACGACTAGCCAGAATGCATTTGGTCTATAGAAGATATAGACAATAGCCTTTTTTTCATAGCTGTACCCAACAAAAATAAATTCCATTGCTTTATCATCTGATTCTTTGCGTTGTTGTTTAGACACTAATGCATATGCTAGACAAACGAAAGCACGAAAATGCACAGTAGATGGAATGCAACCATGCCAAGCCTCATATGGAGTGATAGATTACAATGCTTTGGTGGGATACATGCTAAGTATATATGTTACACATATAAAAACCTCAAGCTAGAAGCTATGTGATAAAGCTTGAATTTTGATCATACACCTCGCCCTTTCCATGAGAGACATGTTCTAATCATATGATAACATCAAAAAACTCCATATCATAAGATTCAAATTAAAATTCAATCCACATCATTCAATTCAATTCACATCATTCAATTCAATTCACATCATTCAATTTAATCCACATCATAACATTTTAATCTAAATCCATATCATATCACCACACACCTTAAATTTTCAAATCCATATCATCACTTCACATATCATGAGAACAACTTAAAATATCAATTATATAACATTAACACAACAATTGAGTTTGACAAAATGATGTTTTATTAATAAAATTATTCCATTACATGAATCCACTTCAAAATGGTCTTAAGCCTCAACTCTTAGATATCCTCAAACTATGTCAAGTGAAGTTTGAAAATACCCTACGTAGATCATGTATGTCTATTCTTTTTTATACATTCTTATCTAAAGTGAGTTCTAATGCATGCTTGAACTTATAAACCCCATTTTTATTGATGGGGAAATTATCTAAATCTAAAAACTTTAAAAGCTGCAAAATAAGTAGAGCAATGGTATATACTACTTGAGTTTTATCATATGGTGGAGGACATGTGGATATGCACTCTGGCACGATCCACCAATACTTTGGACTCCACTCATTCCTTGTGGGTATCTCAAGATCTGGTAACTTTGAAAACACATGTATGCAAAAACAAGATTTTTTTTAGTATTGCGTTGATGAGCTTCCAAATATTTTGCTCGAACCAAGCTATGCCACCCTTCTTGTCTTTGATCCATCTACTACATGGCACATTTAATGATTCTTTTTTCATTTTTTCAATCCACATGTCCAATGTACCAACATTCCAAAGTTTAAAAATGAGACATTGGCTTTTAATGTGATGTCTAGCAAGAGCTAGTTCAGTGATGATCCCACTATGGGTAATCAATAAAATTATGGCTTCATGCATAGCTACATGCTCTGTTGTTTTCATGTCATGGCCACCATGTACTTTGAATAATTTAGCCACAAATATCTGATTGTAAAACCTCAAGTGGCTTATCTTGACTTTATGGATCATTCGTAATTGTCCTTCCCCCACAAGGGCTACATCCTTGAAGTGAATAGCAGAATATAGGAACAAACATAGATTATTTGATGTCTGATCTCCCATATTCACATTCATATTTACAATTGACTGTGAAGCCTATACTATCAATGGTCTCTCTACTTGTCCATTAGTGTTTGGACTCATTCATTTTTCTCTCTTCATTGTTTGGTAATGCAAATCAACAAATTTCATTTTGTTTATAAACTCGGGCATTGATGTGATATCTGATGCCAAAGATTCTACCACTTTAATTGTTTATCCAAATAATCAAGTGATATCTTTGCTCATCTATTCATCTGCACATCTAATACTTTTTCTCCTCATGATACTCTTTCAAATTTGTTTTTGATATTAATAAAGGATGTTCTACATAATTGATCAATGAAAACTTTGTAGATGGAGACATCCATTGATAGTGTTATTTGATCATCTCTCATTCCATACAAGTAAGAGCAGATGAAATCTTCCAGAAAACTTTCTCTCGTGCTTATTGATTTTACCTACCATCTATGCAAATATAACAAATAGAATATCATATAAATTTAGAATTTTGAATATAATTAATCATTAAACATTATCATGGGTCATAAAAGAAATAATTAAACAATTATAGTATCATAAATAAAATGATAAATAATAAAATAGTTAGATAATCAATGAATAAATGAATGGATTGACAAATATATATTAAAATAAATAAGAGGATGGATACATAAATATAAAGTATTGTTATAATCTTGATATGAATCTATGTAACTATTATGAATGTAAGAGTAAAAGAATCAGACATTCACAATATGTCATATACACTTCCTATACTATGTACTATTCTCATGATGAATGTACATAAGTATTATGAAATTTTAAAATTCATCAAGTGAATGTATGTGACTATTGTGAGAGTAAGGTTCAAAGAATTAGACAATCAAAATAGTCCCTATACACTCCCTATACTATTGAGAAAGTAGGAATCAAGGTGGTCATTCAAAAAATCTCAATAGATCTAATTCTCATATCTCTATACTACTATGAGAGTCAATATCAATAGAGTGAGTCAAACAATCACAATAGTTGATTGTTTTAAAATTTAATTAATCAAAGTACACCAGTAAGAAAAGTTTTCACGATTAAGAACATATATACTTATGATGATAAAAAAAAGCATAAATAATAATTATGCAAGCACAAATCACACATATGTAAGAGATCCATATGTGAATCATATCATATGTATGATACATAATAAACATAAGAACATAAAAGAATTTTTTTTAAAGAAATAATATTGGAATGCTATGATGGATTAGCTCATAAAATCTTTGCTCTGCTTGATGAGTTTTGATTGAATGGAAGTTATATAGCCTTGAAAAGCGTTTTGATCGAAATATTTTTTATCCAAACATTTTTTGATAGAAAGACTTTTGATCAAAAGTTTTTTTATGAAACACTAATGCCACCTGAATTTTTATTCAAAGATATTTGAGAATCCTCATATAAAATTATCTTTGGCATTTTTCTATTATTTGGTATAAATGCAACCTAATGCATCATAAACACAATGGATTCAAAGATAAAACCTAAGGATAAAAGGTTGATTTAGGTATTAAATTGGATTGATTTTCATCAACTTGTACGTCTCTCTCTTGGCCCATGAGCCTATAAGTGGTGGTTGAGTCTCAAGGAGGAAAATTCCATTTCTATGGATTGACTACAATTTCGAGCTCTTTTCTTTAAATAATTTGTACTTGAGGATGAACCCAAGAGGAATTGGCATGAATGGGAAAGGATCACATAGAGAATTATATCACTATCTATGTACATAAATCCCACTATAGAGAGAT
This sequence comes from Ceratopteris richardii, assembly GCA_020310875.1. Classification (NCBI taxonomy): domain Eukaryota; kingdom Viridiplantae; phylum Streptophyta; class Polypodiopsida; order Polypodiales; family Pteridaceae; genus Ceratopteris; species Ceratopteris richardii. The sequence goes on along the minus strand of CM035412.1, from coordinate 64,092,549 downwards.
AATACATAAGTGGAAGGGCAGTAATGGTTTCAAAAAGACCATAGGGTTAGTTAGGAGCCTTGATAAAATCATTAAAAGAAAAATAAGAAGGAATATCCCTAAGACATTTGAGAAGGAAATCAAATATGCTCAGATCTATGACAACCATAACCATCCTCAATATACTGCTATGGAGATATTGTTGGTGCAAACAAGCCTTAACACTTGGCTTTGTCTTGTATCTTGAAGAGCATTGGATACCAACCTTGAAGGTGTTACAAAAGTTCTTGGATTAATTCACTTGAAGGAAGACCATAGGAACACATGCCTATGCTTTATTATCTTTTATCCAATGTAAAAGTCAATATGACTTAACTCACCTCTTGTAATCTCACCCACCTTCAAAAGTCGTGGAATTTGAAAGGTATGAATGGAGAGAATATCTCCATGTGATTAGTTGAGAGATTTGAGGGAGCTTACATTTTGAATTTGAAATTCAAACTCTCTTAAAACTCATATAAAAGACAATGTAAAAGTCGCGGGGATGACACACTCCTCCCGAGGCTAATCCAAGCAGATCATAGAGTGTGTGAGAGCTACTACTTAGCCTACACCTCTGAGTACCATTGTGCATTACTATACATGCCAATGGGAATGTACATTTGATAGTTTCAATACATATACTCATAGTTCTTAACTCTGTGTTCTCTGAGTCATTCACCTCAAAGTCTGTCAACTTCAACAGGACATATCTCAAGATCTACTGAACCAAATTTGATGATCCAGGGCTCATTGGAACCAGCTCAAAGCATTCTACAAGACTACAAAATTTCAAGTCATTCTATTCAGCCAATTGGGAGAAATCGCTGTCGAAGTGATCACTGGTATATTTCTGTGTTGTTCCTAAAAAATCGGGGGTGTCCCTGATTTTGCTAAAGATCATGCTCAGTGTATAGTTTGTTATTTGGAGTGATTTAACTTGCTAATGGTAGCTTGTTAAGTTAATTTAATACTCCCAGAAGGAATTAAACCAATTGCAAGTGTGCTGGACACACTGAGCTTAGGACTGAGCAGGTGTCAATACAGGAATAGAAAGTTTTTTGGAGTTGTGAAGGTTCAAAATCATCTGTTTTGATTTGGTCATTACTCAATCATTTTGTAAAGAACATATATAGTTTCTTGGTGTCATTTGGAAGCTCAAGGAGTCTCCTAACCATATCTGAAGAGAAGAGAGGGCAGGTGTGAAGCAGGTCTAGCAGCACCTACTTGATCTTCTGATTGTACCCAGCCATCGCATCCAACAGTGGTATCAGAGCAAAACAAGGTAATCATGGGTGATGGTTTTCCTTCCTTCATTGACAAATTGGATAGAAATAACTACCAGGCTTGGTCATTGAGAATGAAGACTTATCTACAAGGGAGAAGCTTGTATGGATACATATCAGGAGATGAGGAGTTGCCCTCATTCAAAACCAGAGGCCTACCTACAAAGGATGAGCATGAGAGACTAAATCAATGGTGTGCTAAAGATGCTTTGGCAAGGTCATATCTTCTAAACTCTATCTCTGATTTCCTTCTACCTCATGTTAGGAACTGTAAGACTTCCCAAGAGACTTGGGAGACCTTGTCAACATACTTCTCATCAAGCACAAGGGCCAGAAAGAATCAGCTATGGATTGAGTTTACAACTCTCAGGAAGCAATCAAAACAATGTGTTTCAGATTTTGTCACCAAAGTCAAAGACATTGCAGATCAACTTGCAAGTGTTGGAGAAGAAATTGAAGAAGAGCAAATAGTCAGACAAGTGATCAATGGACTCAAAGCAGATGACAAGTGGGAGAGCTTTACCACTGCAATGGACTTGTACATGGACATTCAAGCACCTGATCTAACAACTCTGATTGGACAACTCTTTACACATGAAGCAAAGATCACAAAGAATGGAGAGCAATCAAAAAGTAACAATCCCTCTGCCCTATATACAGATAAGAAGTCTAAAGATAAGGGTAAAAGTAAGAAGGTTGATGAAGAAGGCTCTACCTTCCAAGCAAACTATGCAGGGAGAGGTAGATCATCTAAAGGTAGAGGCAGAGGAGGTAAGTCAGGTAGGGGGAGACCCTACAATCAATCTCCATGCAATATTTGTGGCTTGTCTAATCATACTACAGATGAATGCTACAAAAACTACAAAAACCAAAGAGGAAGAGGTCACCAAAGAGGAGGATACTCCCAAGGCAGAGGCAGATTCAATCAATCTCAAGGCTACCATGGCTACAACAATAATTACAACAATAGCTACAATCACAATGGCAATTATCAAGGAGGATACAGGAACAGAAAGGATTACAACAATTATGCAGAGGATCAAGATGATTCCTTGTTGATTATGAACATGACATCTAAATCAGGTATCAATGATGATCATTTGTTCTATATTGATTCAGGTTGCTCTAACCATGTAGCTGGGAATGTTGCCTTACTCTCTGATTTGGAAGAACCTAAAGGCAAGCATCAAGTGCAGACAGGTGATGACACTAAACATTCAGTGGTTAAAGTAGGTAATGTCAAAACAAGTGATGGTAATCAGAATTTGCTAAGCAGAGTATTGTATGTCCCAACAATCACCAAGAATCTGATGAGTGTAGGTCAGATTGTTGAAAAAGGTCTACAGGTCAGGTTCACTCAACATGGTGCATATGTGGAGGATCCAAGACATGGATTCAGAAGGATAGCCAAGGGAGAGAAATCAGGTAGACTATTTACCTTTGAACTTGAAGATACTAAGAACATTGCATTATACAACTACAAGGACCAAACTCTATCAGAATTGGAGATGTGGCACAAGAGATTAGGTCACATTGGAGAGAGGACCATAAAGCAAATGAGTAGGGATCAATGTGTGCTTGGGATACCTAATGTATCCAAGCAACACATGATATACAAGTGTGGGGCTTGTCAATTTGGTAAGTCACACAGATTGCCATATACCAAAAAAGGTTTTATGCATGAAGACTACTTGGAATTGGTGCATACAGATGTTTGGGGACCAAGCAAGGAGCCATCCATATCTGGATCTAGGTACTATGTATCTTTTATAGATGATTATAGCAGATGGACTGTCTTATACTTCATGAAACATAAAGATGAAGTATTTAATTGTTTCAAAAGGTATCTTGCATTAGTAGAGAATCAAACAGGTAGACATTTGAAGAGATTAAGGTCTGATGGTGGTGGAGAATACTTCTCCAATGATTTTGAAGAATTCTTGCAGGAAAGAGGCATCAAGAGGGAGATTACCACAAGGTACTCACCTGAACAAAATGGGGTAGCTGAAAGGAGGAATAGACTTATTGTGGAGACAGCTAGGTCTATGCTTAATGAGAAAAAACTACCAAATTATCTTTGGGCAGAAAGTGTATCTACTGCCACATACTTAATCAACAGGTTGCCATCAAAGACACTTGATGGGATGACACCCTATGAGGCTTGGCATGGTAAGAGACCATCTCTGGATCATTGCAAGATCTTTGGGTGTGTTGCATATGTGCATATTCCCTCACAGGTAAGGGGAAAGCTAGACCCTAAGGCTGAAAAGTGTATCTTTATTGGTTATGATTTGAATCAGAAAGGATACAGGTTCTATAACCCCTCAAATAAAGGCTTCAAGGTAAGCAGAGATGTCATCTTTGATGAAAATGATTCATGGTATGATAATGAGTGCAGGAAAATTAGCCTACCTTATGATATGGAAGAAGACTTTCCAAAGCTTGTCAGGCAAGAACCAACTCACAAGGAGGACACAAGCTCAGATGATGAAGACACCATCAACATTGAAGAGTTCAAAGCTTGGAAATCCAAAGGGAAGATGAAGATGAAGCAACTTGAAGACAATCCAGAATCCTCAACTCAAGCTATGAGGAGATCTTCAAGAGAAAAGAAGAAACCTATTAGGTATGGGTATGATACTTCACTTGTAACCAAGCACTCTGTATATCTTGCAAAGGATATCTTAAGTGAAGAACCAGGTACATTTGAGGAAGCTATTACTAAACCAGAATGGAAGGAAGCAATGGATGAAGAAATGGAGGCTCTCAAGGAAAGTGATACTTGGGACTTGGTACCCAAGAAGGACTCCATGAAAGTTATAGGATCTAGATGGATCTACAAACTCAAGAGGAACTCAGATGGCACAATAAACAGGTATAAAGCTAGGTTGGTAGCCAAAGGTTTTGCACAAACCCAAGGCATTGATTATGAGGAGACATTTTCTCCTGTGGCCAAGATGCCAACTATCAGAATTATGGTGAGTGTAGCTGCATCCAAGAATTGGAACATGTACCAATTGGATGTGAAGAATGCATTCTTGAATGGATGGATATCTGAAGAGGTCTACATGTCACAACCACCTGGATATGAGGATCCCAATAAGGTAAATCATGTTTGCAAATTGAAGAAGGCTCTGTATGGATTGAAGCAGGCACCTAGAGCATGGAATTACAGGTTGACAACCTATCTCTTGGATCAAGGATTTGTGATGAGTAAAGCAGATACTTCATTGTTTATAAAGAAGAACAATTCAGAGGTAATATACTTGTGTGTCTATGTTGATGACATCATTATTACAGGAAATGATGTTCAAGGAATTAGACACATCAAAGGTCAAATGATGAAGGAATTCAAGATCAATGATCTTGGATTATTGAAGTACTTCCTAGGGCTTGAATTGGTCTACACAAATTCAGGTATATTCATTACTCAGAAGAAGTACATTCAGGACATGGTCAAGAAGTTTAATTTGCAGGAAGCTAAAGTCTCAAACATTCCTATGGAGGTCAACCACAAACTCAGTGCACATGAAGGAGAAGAACTCAAGGATATTACAGGTTACCAAAGTTTGGTAGGTAGTCATAATTATGCTACCTTAACTAGGATTGATATCTCATATGGTGTTAGTATACTTAGCCAATTTATGCATAAACCAAGAGTACCACATTTGGAGGCAGCCAAGAAGATAGTTAAGTACCTAAAGGGAACACAAAATCATGGTTTGTATTATCCATATTCATCAGACATTGACATCAAGGTATACTCAGATGCAGATTGGGCAGGTTGCAAGGATGACAGAAGGAGTACATCTGGTTACATATGCTTTGCAGGTGATAAACCAATTTCTTGGTCATCCAAGAAACAACCCACAGTAGCCCTATCATCTACTGAGGCAGAGTACAGAGGGCTAGCCAATGCCACTCAAGAAGCCATATGGTTGAAGCTACTATACTCAGAATTGGGGCTGTACACAAGGTCACCTATCATATTTGGTGATAACACAAGTTCACTTCACCTAGCAGCTAATCCTGTGTATCATGCTAGGACAAAACACATAGAGGTTCATTACCACTATGTGAGGGAGAAATTACTTAGCAAGGAAATCCAGTTATCATATGTGTCTACTAATATTCAATGTGCAGATTTGCTTACAAAAGCTCTGGATGGGAGCAAGCTATGCAGGTTTAAATCCATGATTGGATTACAGGATATCATTGAAGACTAAAGATGAAGACTCAAGCAAGTGTTTGGCTTGAGGGGGAGCTGTTGGTGCAAACAAGCCTTAACACTTGGCTTTGTCTTGTATCTTGAAGAGCATTGGATACCAACCTTGAAGGTGTTACAAAAGTTCTTGGATTAATTCACTTGAAGGAAGACCATAGGAACACATGCCTATGCTTTATTATCTTTTATCCAATGTAAAAGTCAATATGACTTAACTCACCTCTTGTAATCTCACCCACCTTCAAAAGTCGTGGAATTTGAAAGGTATGAATGGAGAGAATATCTCCATGTGATTAGTTGAGAGATTTGAGGGAGCTTACATTTTGAATTTGAAATTCAAACTCTCTTAAAACTCATATAAAAGACAATGTAAAAGTCGCGGGGATGACACACTCCTCCCGAGGCTAATCCAAGCAGATCATAGAGTGTGTGAGAGCTACTACTTAGCCTACACCTCTGAGTACCATTGTGCATTACTATACATGCCAATGGGAATGTACATTTGATAGTTTCAATACATATACTCATAGTTCTTAACTCTGTGTTCTCTGAGTCATTCACCTCAAAGTCTGTCAACTTCAACAGGACATATCTCAAGATCTACTGAACCAAATTTGATGATCCAGGGCTCATTGGAACCAGCTCAAAGCATTCTACAAGACTACAAAATTTCAAGTCATTCTATTCAGCCAATTGGGAGAAATCGCTGTCGAAGTGATCACTAGTATATTTCTGTGTTGTTCCTAAAAAATCGGGGGTGTCCCTGATTTTGCTAAAGATCATGCTCAGTGTATAGTTTGTTATTTGGAGTGATTTAACTTGCTAATGGTAGCTTGTTAAGTTAATTTAATACTCCCAGAAGGAATTAAACCAATTGCAAGTGTGCTGGACACACTGAGCTTAGGACTGAGCAGGTGTCAATACAGGAATAGAAAGTTTTTTGGAGTTGTGAAGGTTCAAAATCATCTGTTTTGATTTGGTCATTACTCAATCATTTTGTAAAGCACATATATAGTTTCTTGGTGTCATTTGGAAGCTCAAGGAGTCTCCTAACCATATCTGAAGAGAAGAGAGGGCAGGTGTGAAGCAGGTCTAGCAGCACCTACTTGATCTTCTGATTGTACCCAGCCATCACATCCAACAGTGGTATTAGAGCAAAACAAGGTAATCATGGGTGATGGTTTTCCTTCCTTCATTGACAAATTGGATAGAAATAACTACCAGGCTTGGTCATTGAGAATGAAGACTTATCTACAAGGGAGAAGCTTGTATGGATACATATCAGGGGATGAGGAGTTGCCCTCATTCAAAACCAGAGGCCTACCTACAAAGGATGAGCATGAGAGACTAAATCAATGGTGTGCTAAAGATGCTTTGGCAAGGTCATATCTTCTAAACTCTATCTCTGATTTCCTTCTACCTCATGTTAGGAACTGTAAGACTTCCCAAGAGACTTGGGAGACCTTGTCAACATACTTCTCATCAAGCACAAGGGCCAGAAAGAATCAGCTATGGATTGAGTTTACAACTCTCAGGAAGCAATCAAAACAATGTGTTTCAGATTTTGTCACCAAAGTCAAAGACATTGCAGATCAACTTGCAAGTGTTGGAGAAGAAATTGAAGAAGAGCAAATAGTCAGACAAGTGATCAATGGACTCAAAGCAGATGACAAGTGGGAGAGCTTTACCACTGCAATGGACTTGTACATGGACATTCAAGCACCTGATCTAACAACTCTGATTGGACAACTCTTTACACATGAAGCAAAGATCACAAAGAATGGAGAGCAATCAAAAGGTAACAATCCCTCTGCCCTATATACAGATAAGAAGTCTAAAGATAAGGGTAAAAGTAAGAAGGTTGATGAAGAAGGCTCTACCTTCCAAGCAAACTATGCAGGGAGAGGTAGATCATCTAAAGGTAGAGGCAGAGGAGGTAAGTCAGGTAGGGGGAGACCCTACAATCAATCTCCATGCAATATTTGTGGCTTGTCTAATCATACTACAGATGAATGCTACAAAAACTACAAAAACCAAAGAGGAAGAGGTCACCAAAGAGGAGGATACTCCCAAGGCAGAGGCAGATTCAATCAATCTCAAGGCTACCATGGCTACAACAATAATTACAACAATAGCTACAATCACAATGGCAATTATCAAGGAGGATACAGGAACAGAAAGGATTACAACAATTATGCAGAGGATCAAGATGATTCCTTGTTGATTATGAACATGACATCTAAATCAGGTATCAATGATGATCATTTGTTCTATATTGATTCAGGTTGCTCTAACCATGTAGCTGGGAATGTTGCCTTACTCTCTGATTTGGAAGAACCTAAAGGCAAGCATCAAGTGCAGACAGGTGATGACTGTTGGAGCAAACCAATCACAAATTGGTGATTATACAGATCTTGGAGAATGCTTATGGTCAGAATGAAGCAAAGGAAGACATTTGCAAAATGAAGAAGAATTCAGAGTGTTGTCTTGTACACATATGTACATATAAGTGAAGAATCTTGTAAGCTATCATAGTTAAATCCTTAGTATGATAAGGAATAGAGTCATAGACGCGAGATGAGTCCAAAGTCGTGTATATATAAGATAATTATGACAAGAAATGTAAGAGAGAAAGTAATAGAGTCATTTTGTAGATGACAATTTTGAGGAAGATGTGTAGAGAGTTTTTTCCCAGAAAATAGCGACGGGTTTTTCTCTGAGTGCTCTCTGTCTGATCATGTGGATCAGAAATCCTTTTGTACACATCTAATTGAGAAGCTAATGAAGCTATGTCTAGAGTTTCAGAATCTAATTCCTCTCCTACTGTGAGAATGATCATTAGGAACATTCATATGTAGAATGTGAGAACTGAAGCCTGAAGGTAGCGCATTTTTCCGTCTCAGTATTTTGATCAGATCTGAGTGTATACTGTAAAGTTTTTGATGAGTGAGCACTTAAAATTTAAGTTAGAAGATGAGGAAGCTATGGCTAAAAGCATTTAGCAAAACGGGTTCCAGATTGGGAGAAATCGAGTTAAGAAGTTGACTATGTCAAAAGCGCAACTTCTGAGAGTCATTTTCTGACATGTATTTGATCTTAATGATCAAATTAAACTTTTGGTGATTAGTTTTGAGAACTAATGACTAGTATGATTGCGCAAAGGTATTGCTAATACTTGTGCATCATTTACTTGAAGAAATTTGAAGATTTGTGCAGGTAAAGAAGTTGATATCTGAAGCAGACTTTCTGAAGTTGACACTTCTTCACTCAGAGAAGTGTTGTTTGAAGTTTTGGTAAAAAGGAACATTGTTTGTGTAAAGTTTGGTTTATAGCTGACATAGAAGTGTTCTTAAGTCAGTGTAGATCAAACCTTTGGAGATTAAAAGGTCTCCAACAGTGGTATCAGAGCTAAAGGTGAAGTACAAGAGAAGAAAAGATAATCGAAGTTCCGACTGGTGCAGATATTGAAGATCTTCCAAATCAAAGGAGGATAAGGACAAATTATTGAAGATAACTTGCAGAAGTTCATAGTACAAGTTCGAAAGAATCAAGAAGGACAAAGAATATATCAAAGGTACACTTTCTCTTCATAAACCATAGTAATTGCAGATACAGAAAGTCAAGGATGGGAGAAAGCTTGCAAATTGATAAGCTAGATAGGGAGAACTATCCAGCATGGTCCATGAGGATGGAAGCACACCTCATGAGCAAAGACCTTATAGCATTTATTACAGGAGATGAAGAAAAACCAGAGTTTGCAGATCCAAGTATTCCTACTAGGGAAGAACTTGCAATGTTGAAGACTTGGATGAGAAAGGATGCTCAAGCAAGAAGCATCATCTACATGTCTGTAAATGATTACCTTTTACCTCACATCAGAGGTTTGGAAAGTGCCACAGATGTTTGGAATGCCTTGGAAGAGCATTTCCAAAATACAACTAAGTCAAGGAAGTCCTCACTATGGGCTGAGTTCACAACTTTCAAGAAGAAGAGCTCACAATCAATTTCAGATTATGTGGCAAGGATGAAAGATATTGCAGATAGCTTGGGAGCAGTGGATGAAGATATTGAAGAAGAAAAGTTGGTAAGACAAATACTTACAGGTCTAAGAGGTGATGAGAAGTGGAAGCCTTTTATATTGTCCATAGAGTTGTCACTTGATCACTTTACTCCTGACCTTAATCAATTGCTAGGACACATGCTAACCTTTGAGCAGGATCTTAAAGGAGACAATGATAGAAGTACAAGTCAAGCTATGTACTCCAAAGACAAGAAAAAGAATGGCAAAGGAAAGCAATCAAATGATGATGAAGGGAATTCAAATCAAGCTAACTTCACAAAAGGGAAGACAAATTTCAGAGGTAAAGGAAGAGGAGGTAAGAACAAAGATAATGCTAAAGCTTGTTGGATTTGTGGCAGAACAAATCATTTGGCAAATGATTGTTGGTACAATAATCAAAGTGGAGGATACAACAATCAGAATTATAGTCAAAGAGGTAGAGGAGGCAGAAACCAAAGAGGTAATTTCAGAGGAAGAGGTGGTAGGACATCATATGGTAGAGGAGGTGGAAGAAACTTCCAATCTCAGTCCTACAACAATAATTATTACAATTATGCATCAGATCAGAAGGATGACATGACTCTTATCCTGAATGCAACTCATGAATCAATGGGAGAAGATCAGAGAGTGTTTTATATTGACTCAGGGTGCAGCAACCATCTGAGTGGGAATCTATCCTTGATGACTGATATGGAAGCAAGGGTGAATGGACATACAGTTCAAACAGGTGACAATACCAAACATAAAGTGGAGAGCATTGGATCAGTGAAGACTAAGAGTGGAAGTACACTTCTGAGTAAGGTACTTTATGTTCCTACTATTCCTAAAAATTTGATAAGTGTAGGGCAAATTGTGGAGAAAGGATATGAGGTAAGATTTACAAATGATGGTGTCTATGTACAAGATCCAAATCAGGGATATAGAACCATAATTGCAGGTAAAAAGGAAGGAAGATTGTTTACTCTCAAGGTCCAAGGTAATGTGGGACATGCATTGTTCACCTATGGAGGTCAAAAGGTATCTGAATTAGACCTATGGCATAAAAGGCTAGGTCATTTCAATGAGAGAGCTATAAAGGAGATGTCAAAGAATCAGGTGGTGCTTGGATTGCCAAACATTGAAGGGCAACATATGGTGTACAAGTGTGAAGCTTGTCAATTAGGTAAAGCACATAAAAGTTCTTATAACAAATCAGGGTACAAGTATTCAAATATGCTTGAATTGGTTCATACAGATGTATGGGGTCCCTCAAGGGACTATAGCATAAATGGATCCAGATATTATGTGTTGTTTGTTGATGATGCAACCAGGTGGATTACTTTGTATGTAATCAAGGACAAATCAGAAGTCTTTAAGACATTCAAACATTTCCATGCTTATGCAGAAAGGATCACAGGACAAAAGCTAAAGAGGTTAAGATCAGATGGAGGGGGAGAGTATTTCTCAAAAGAGTTTGATGATTATTTGTGGAATGCAGGTATCAAAAGAGAAGTAACTTGCAGGTACTCCCCTCAACAGAATGGAGTAGCAGAAAGGAGGAATAGAACTCTTGTAGAATTTGCAAGAGCCATGATGAAGGAAAAGAATTGTCCAAATTACTTATGGGCAGAGGCCATTAACACTGCAACATACCTTGTGAATAGGTTGCCTTGCAAAGCTTTGGATGGAGGAACCCCTTATGAAGCATGGTGGGGTAAGAAACCTAGTCTTGATCATTGTAAGGTATTTGGATGTATTGCATATGCTTATGTTCCTTCACAATTAAGACATAAGCTAGAACCAAAAGCAGAGAAGTATGTGTTTATTGGATATGATGATAGACAAATGGGTTACAGGTTGTGGAGTCCATCCACAAAGCAATTTCTTGTTACTAAAGATGTGACATTTGATGAGCAAAACATGTGGTATACAGGATCACCAAATGAGTATGCAGGTGTTGAAGAAATTCAAAGAAAAGGAAAGGCAAAGGTAAAAGTATGTGAAAAAATTGTTGATGAAGTTGACTCTAGATGTAGAGTGCAGGATCATGTAGAAGAAGGGCCAAGATTTGATCCAGAATCAAATGAGGCTGAAACTTCAAGAAGTGCAGAAATCAGAAGATCTACAAGAGAAAGGAAAGAGCCTATAAGGTATAGCTATGATACATCTTTCCTAACAACAAGAGATTATGCTTACATTGTGAAAACAGAAGAAGATCCAACCACTTATGAAGAAGCCAAAGGTAAACAGAATTGGGAGAAGGCAATGCAAGAAGAGTATGATGCTCTACTTGAAAATGAAACTTGGGAGTTAGTACCAAGACCAAAGAATCAGAAGGTCATTGGATGCAAGTGGGTATATAAAACAAAGAGGTTTGCAGATGGTAAGGTGTCTAGATATAAGGCTAGACTTGTGGTTAAAGGTTATGCTCAAACTTATGGGGTAGATTATGATGAAACCTTTAGTCCTGTTGCTAAGATGTCTACAATTAGGACATTGATTGCTATTGCTACTTGCAAGGGATGGAAATTATCACAATTGGATGTGAAGAATGCATTTCTTAATGGTTACATTGCAGATGAAGTATATATGGAGCAACCAGAAGGCTTCATGGAATCAATTGGATCAGATTATGTGTGTAAGCTCAAGAGAGCTTTATATGGGTTGAAGCAAGCCCCAAGAGCTTGGAATTACAGATTGGTCAAGTTCTTGAATGAATGTGGATTTCAAGCATCAAAGGCAGATAGTAGCTTGCTAGTGAAGGCAAGTGAAAATGGATATATATACATGTGCATTTATGTTGATGATATTATTGTTACAGGAACAGATGCTCAAGGAATCAATGAACTCAAGAAGCAAATAGAGAAGGAGTTTAAGATAAGTGACTTGGGAAACTTATCTTATTTTCTAGGAATGCAGATTGTGTATACTCAACATGGAGTATATGTTTCACAAGAGAGATACTTGAAGAATCTTCTAGCCAAGTTTAACATGGAAGATTGCAAGACCTCAACTACACCATTGGAGGTAAATCATAAATTAAGCAGGTATGGAGGTGAAGAGTTCAATGACATGAAGAAATATCAGAGTTTGGTAGGTAGTCTAATCTATGCTACCTTGACAAGGCCAGATCTATCATATGCAGTAGGTGTGTTGTCACAATTCATGCATTGTCCAAAGAAGACTCATTGGATTGCAGCCCAAAGGGTACTCAGATATATCAAAGGAACCCTAAGTGAAGGTTTGTACTATGGTTTCACTTCTGACACAAGAATCAAAGTGTTTAGTGATGCAGATTGGGCAGGTGACTCAGATGATAGAAGGTCTACTCATGGATATCTATGTTATGTTGGAGATAAGCTAGTATCTTGGTGTTCAAAGAAGCAACATACAGTTGCTTTATCATCTACAGAAGCTGAGTATAAGGGAATGGTAGAAGCTGCAAAAGAAGTCATATGGTTGAAGACCTTGATGAAAAGTTTTGAGATTGATCATAGTACTCCAATAATTTTTGGAGACAATATGAGTTCTTTGTATTTGGCAGCTAACCCTGTTTTTCATGCCAGGACTAAGCATATAGAGATTCAGTATCATTTCTTGAGGGAAAAGGTACTTGATAAAGAGATTGAAGTGATGTACACTCCAACAAAAGAACAAGTGGCAGATATGATGACAAAGAGCTTGGATGGACCTAAGCTACAGAGATTCAAGGAGATGGCAGGAGTGAAGAAGAATGGAATAATCACAATTAGTGATTGAGGGGGAGCTGTTGGAGCAAACCAATCACAAATTGGTGATTATACAGATCTTGGAGAATGCTTATGGTCAGAATGAAGCAAAGGAAGACATTTGCAAAATGAAGAAGAATTCAGAGTGTTGTCTTGTACACATATGTACATATAAGTGAAGAATCTTGTAAGCTATCATAGTTAAATCCTTAGTATGATAAGGAATAGAGTCATAGACGCGAGATGAGTCCAAAGTCGTGTATATATAAGATAATTATGACAAGAAATGTAAGAGAGAAAGTAATAGAGTCATTTTGTAGATGACAATTTTGAGGAAGATGTGTAGAGAGTTTTTTCCCAGAAAATAGCGACGGGTTTTTCTCTGAGTGCTCTCTGTCTGATCATGTGGATCAGAAATCCTTTTGTACACATCTAATTGAGAAGCTAATGAAGCTATGTCTAGAGTTTCAGAATCTAATTCCTCTCCTACTGTGAGAATGATCATTAGGAACATTCATATGTAGAATGTGAGAACTGAAGCCTGAAGGTAGCGCATTTTTCCGTCTCAGTATTTTGATCAGATCTGAGTGTATACTGTAAAGTTTTTGATGAGTGAGCACTTAAAATTTAAGTTAGAAGATGAGGAAGCTATGGCTAAAAGCATTTAGCAAAACGGGTTCCAGATTGGGAGAAATCGAGTTAAGAAGTTGACTATGTCAAAAGCGCAACTTCTGAGAGTCATTTTCTGACATGTATTTGATCTTAATGATCAAATTAAACTTTTGGTGATTAGTTTTGAGAACTAATGACTAGTATGATTGCGCAAAGGTATTGCTAATACTTGTGCATCATTTACTTGAAGAAATTTGAAGATTTGTGCAGGTAAAGAAGTTGATATCTGAAGCAGACTTTCTGAAGTTGACACTTCTTCACTCAGAGAAGTGTTGTTTGAAGTTTTGGTAAAAAGGAACATTGTTTGTGTAAAGTTTGGTTTATAGCTGACATAGAAGTGTTCTTAAGTCAGTGTAGATCAAACCTTTGGAGATTAAAAGGTCTCCAACAATGACACTAAACATTCAGTGGTTAAAGTAGGTAATGTCAAAACAAGTGATGGTAATCAGAATTTGCTAAGCAGAGTATTGTATGTCCCAACAATCACCAAGAATCTGATGAGTGTAGGTCAGATTGTTGAAAAAGGTCTACAGGTCAGGTTCACTCAACATGGTGCATATGTGGAGGATCCAAGACATGGATTCAGAAGGATAGCCAAGGGAGAGAAATCAGGTAGACTATTTACCTTTGAACTTGAAGATACTAAGAACATTGCATTATACAACTACAAGGACCAAACTCTATCAGAATTGGAGATGTGGCACAAGAGATTAGGTCACATTGGAGAGAGGACCATAAAGCAAATGAGTAGGGATCAATGTGTGCTTGGGATACCTAATGTATCCAAGCAACACATGATATACAAGTGTGGGGCTTGTCAATTTGGTAAGTCACACAGATTGCCATATACCAAAAAAGGTTTTATGCATGAAGACTACTTGGAATTGGTGCATACAGATGTTTGGGGACCAAGCAAGGAGCCATCCATATCTGAATCTAGGTACTATGTATCTTTTATAGATGATTATAGCAGATGGACTGTCTTATACTTCATGAAACATAAAGATGAAGTATTTAATTGTTTCAAAAGGTATCTTGCATTAGTAGAGAATCAAACAGGTAGACATTTGAAGAGATTAAGGTCTGATGGTGGTGGAGAATACTTCTCCAATGATTTTGAAGAATTCTTGCAGGAAAGAGGCATCAAGAGGGAGATTACCACAAGGTACTCACCTGAACAAAATGGGGTAGCTGAAAGGAGGAATAGACTTATTGTGGAGACAGCTAGGTCTATGCTTAATGAGAAAAAACTACCAAATTATCTTTGGGCAGAAAGTGTATCTACTGCCACATACTTAATCAACAGGTTGCCATCAAAGACACTTGATGGGATGACACCCTATGAGGCTTGGCATGGTAAGAGACCATCTCTGGATCATTGCAAGATCTTTGGGTGTGTTGCATATGTGCATATTCCCTCACAGGTAAGGGGAAAGCTAGACCCTAAGGCTGAAAAGTGTATCTTTATTGGTTATGATTTGAATCAGAAAGGATACAGGTTCTATAACCCCTCAAATAAAGGCTTCAAGGTAAGCAGAGATGTCATCTTTGATGAAAATGATTCATGGTATGATAATGAGTGCAGGAAAATTAGCCTACCTTATGATATGGAAGAAGACTTTCCAAAGCTTGTCAGGCAAGAACCAACTCACAAGGAGGACACAAGCTCAGATGATGAAGACACCATCAACATTGAAGAGTTCAAAGCTTGGAAATCCAAAGGGAAGATGAAGATGAAGCAACTTGAAGACAATCCAGAATCCTCAACTCAAGCTATGAGGAGATCTTCAAGAGAAAAGAAGAAACCTATTAGGTATGGGTATGATACTTCACTTGTAACCAAGCACTCTGTATATCTTGCAAAGGATATCTTAAGTGAAGAACCAGGTACATTTGAGGAAGCTATTACTAAACCAGAATGGAAGGAAGCAATGGATGAAGAAATGGAGGCTCTCAAGGAAAGTGATACTTGGGACTTGGTACCCAAGAAGGACTCCATGAAAGTTATAGGATCTAGATGGATCTACAAACTCAAGAGGAACTCAGATGGCACAATAAACAGGTATAAAGCTAGGTTGGTAGCCAAAGGTTTTGCACAAACCCAAGGCATTGATTATGAGGAGACATTTTCTCCTGTGGCCAAGATGCCAACTATCAGAATTATGGTGAGTGTAGCTGCATCCAAGAATTGGAACATGTACCAATTGGATGTGAAGAATGCATTCTTGAATGGATGGATATCTGAAGAGGTCTACATGTCACAACCACCTGGATATGAGGATCCCAATAAGGTAAATCATGTTTGCAAATTGAAGAAGGCTCTGTATGGATTGAAGCAGGCACCTAGAGCATGGAATTACAGGTTGACAACCTATCTCTTGGATCAAGGATTTGTGATGAGTAAAGCAGATACTTCATTGTTTATAAAGAAGAACAATTCAGAGGTAATATACTTGTGTGTCTATGTTGATGACATCATTATTACAGGAAATGATGTTCAAGGAATTAGACACATCAAAGGTCAAATGATGAAGGAATTCAAGATCAATGATCTTGGATTATTGAAGTACTTCCTAGGGCTTGAATTGGTCTACACAAATTCAGGTATATTCATTACTCAGAAGAAGTACATTCAGGACATGGTCAAGAAGTTTAATTTACAGGAAGCTAAAGTCTCAAACATTCCTATGGAGGTCAACCACAAACTCAGTGCACATGAAGGAGAAGAACTCAAGGATATTACAGGTTACCAAAGTTTGGTAGGTAGTCTTAATTATGCTACCTTAACTAGGATTGATATCTCATATGGTGTTAGTATACTTAGCCAATTTATGCATAAACCAAGAGTACCACATTTGGAGGCAGCCAAGAAGATAGTTAAGTACCTAAAGGGAACACAAAATCATGGTTTGTATTATCCATATTCATCAGACATTGACATCAAGGTATACTCAGATGCAGATTGGGCAGGTTGCAAGGATGACAGAAGGAGTACATCTGGTTACATATGCTTTGCAGGTGATAAACCAATTTCTTGGTCATCCAAGAAACAACCCACAGTAGCCCTATCATCTACTGAGGCAGAGTACAGAGGGCTAGCCAATGCCACTCAAGAAGCCATATGGTTGAAGCTACTATACTCAGAATTGGGGTTGTACACAAGGTCACCTATCATATTTGGTGATAACACAAGTTCACTTCACCTAGCAGCTAATCCTGTGTATCATGCTAGGACAAAACACATAGAGGTTCATTACCACTATGTGAGGGAGAAATTACTTAGCAAGGAAATCCAGTTATCATATGTGTCTACTAATATTCAATGTGCAGATTTGCTTACAAAAGCTCTGGATGGGAGCAAGCTATGCAGGTTTAAATCCATGATTGGATTACAGGATATCATTGAAGACTAAAGATGAAGACTCAAGCAAGTGTTTGGCTTGAGGGGGAGCTGTTGGTGCAAACAAGCCTTAACACTCTTTGTCTTGTATCTTGAAGAGCATTGGATACCAACCTTGAAGGTGTTACAAAAGTTCTTGGATTAATTCACTTGAAGGAAGACCATAGGAACACATGCCTATGCTTTATTATCTTTTATCCAATGTAAAAGTCAATATGACTTAACTCACCTCTTGTAATCTCACCCACCTTCAAAAGTCGTGGAATTTGAAAGGTATGAATGGAGAGAATATCTCCATGTGATTAGTTGAGAGATTTGAGGGAGCTTACATTTTGAATTTGAAATTCAAACTCTCTTAAAACTCATATAAAAGACAATGTAAAAGTCGCGGGGATGACACACTCCTCCCGAGGCTAATCCAAGCAGATCATAGAGTGTGTGAGAGCTACTACTTAGCCTACACCTCTGAGTACCATTGTGCATTACTATACATGCCAATGGGAATGTACATTTGATAGTTTCAATACATATACTCATAGTTCTTAACTCTGTGTTCTCTGAGTCATTCACCTCAAAGTCTGTCAACTTCAACAGGACATATCTCAAGATCTACTGAACCAAATTTGATGATCCAGGGCTCATTGGAACCAGCTCAAAGCATTCTACAAGACTACAAAATTTCAAGTCATTCTATTCAGCCAATTGGGAGAAATCGCTGTCGAAGTGATCACTGGTATATTTCTGTGTTGTTCCTAAAAAATCGGGGGTGTCCCTGATTTTGCTAAAGATCATGCTCAGTGTATAGTTTGTTATTTGGAGTGATTTAACTTGCTAATGGTAGCTTGTTAAGTTAATTTAATACTCCCAGAAGGAATTAAACCAATTGCAAGTGTGCTGGACACACTGAGCTTAGGACTGAGCAGGTGTCAATACAGGAATAGAAAGTTTTTTGGAGTTGTGAAGGTTCAAAATCATCTGTTTTGATTTGGTCATTACTCAATCATTTTGTAAAGCACATATATAGTTTCTTGGTGTCATTTGGAAGCTCAAGGAGTCTCCTAACCATATCTGAAGAGAAGAGAGGGCAGGTGTGAAGCAGGTCTAGCAGCACCTACTTGATCTTCTGATTGTACCCAGCCATCACATCCAACAGTGGTATCAGAGCAAAACAAGGTAATCATGGGTGATGGTTTTCCTTCCTTCATTGACAAATTGGATAGAAATAACTACCAGGCTTGGTCATTGAGAATGAAGACTTATCTACAAGGGAGAAGCTTGTATGGATACATATCAGGGGATGAGGAGTTGCCCTCATTCAAAACCACAGGCCTACCTACAAAGGATGAGCATGAGAGACTAAATCAATGGTGTGCTAAAGATGCTTTGGCAAGGTCATATCTTCTAAACTCTATCTCTGATTTCCTTCTACCTCATGTTAGGAACTGTAAGACTTCCCAAGAGACTTGGGAGACCTTGTCAACATACTTCTCATCAAGCACAAGGGCCAGAAAGAATCAGCTATGGATTGAGTTTACAACTCTCAGGAAGCAATCAAAACAATGTGTTTCAGATTTTGTCACCAAAGTCAAAGACATTGCAGATCAACTTGCAAGTGTTGGAGAAGAAATTGAAGAAGAGCAAATAGTCAGACAAGTGATCAATGGACTCAAAGCAGATGACAAGTGGGAGAGCTTTACCACTGCAATGGACTTGTACATGGACATTCAAGCACCTGATCTAACAACTCTGATTGGACAACTCTTTACACATGAAGCAAAGATCACAAAGAATGGAGAGCAATCAAAAGGTAACAATCCCTCTGCCCTATATACAGATAAGAAGTCTAAAGATAAGGGTAAAAGTAAGAAGGTTGATGAAGAAGGCTCTACCTTCCAAGCAAACTATGCAGGGAGAGGTAGATCATCTAAAGGTAGAGGCAGAGGAGGTAAGTCAGGTAGGGGGAGACCCTACAATCAATCTCCATGCAATATTTGTGGCTTGTCTAATCATACTACAGATGAATGCTACAAAAACTACAAAAACCAAAGAGGAAGAGGTCACCAAAGAGGAGGATACTCCCAAGGCAGAGGCAGATTCAATCAATCTCAAGGCTACCATGGCTACAACAATAATTACAACAATAGCTACAATCACAATGGCAATTATCAAGGAGGATACAGGAACAGAAAGGATTACAACAATTATGCAGAGGATCAAGATGATTCCTTGTTGATTATGAACATGACATCTAAATCAGGTATCAATGATGATCATTTGTTCTATATTGATTCAGGTTGCTCTAACCATGTAGCTGGGAATGTTGCCTTACTCTCTGATTTGGAAGAACCTAAAGGCAAGCATCAAGTGCAGACAGGTGATGACACTAAACATTCAGTGGTTAAAGTAGGTAATGTCAAAACAAGTGATGGTAATCAGAATTTGCTAAGCAGAGTATTGTATGTCCCAACAATCACCAAGAATCTGATGAGTGTAGGTCAGATTGTTGAAAAAGGTCTACAGGTCAGGTTCACTCAACATGGTGCATATGTGGAGGATCCAAGACATGGATTCAGAAGGATAGCCAAGGGAGAGAAATCAGGTAGACTATTTACCTTTGAACTTGAAGATACTAAGAACATTGCATTATACAACTACAAGGACCAAACTCTATCAGAATTGGAGATGTGGCACAAGAGATTAGGTCACATTGGAGAGAGGACCATAAAGCAAATGAGTAGGGATCAATGTGTGCTTGGGATACCTAATGTATCCAAGCAACACATGATATACAAGTGTGGGGCTTGTCAATTTGGTAAGTCACACAGATTGCCATATACCAAAAAAGGTTTTATGCATGAAGACTACTTGGAATTGGTGCATACAGATGTTTGGGGACCAAGCAAGGAGCCATCCATATCTGAATCTAGGTACTATGTATCTTTTATAGATGATTATAGCAGATGGACTGTCTTATACTTCATGAAACATAAAGATGAAGTATTTAATTGTTTCAAAAGGTATCTTGCATTAGTAGAGAATCAAACAGGTAGACATTTGAAGAGATTAAGGTCTGATGGTGGTGGAGAATACTTCTCCAATGATTTTGAAGAATTCTTGCAGGAAAGAGGCATCAAGAGGGAGATTACCACAAGGTACTCACCTGAACAAAATGGGGTAGCTGAAAGGAGGAATAGACTTATTGTGGAGACAGCTAGGTCTATGCTTAATGAGAAAAAACTACCAAATTATCTTTGGGCAGAAAGTGTATCTACTGCCACATACTTAATCAACAGGTTGCCATCAAAGACACTTGATGGGATGACACCCTATGAGGCTTGGCATGGTAAGAGACCATCTCTGGATCATTGCAAGATCTTTGGGTGTGTTGCATATGTGCATATTCCCTCACAGGTAAGGGGAAAGCTAGACCCTAAGGCTGAAAAGTGTATCTTTATTGGTTATGATTTGAATCAGAAAGGATACAGGTTCTATAACCCCTCAAATAAAGGCTTCAAGGTAAGCAGAGATGTCATCTTTGATGAAAATGATTCATGGTATGATAATGAGTGCAGGAAAATTAGCCTACCTTATGATATGGAAGAAGACTTTCCAAAGCTTGTCAGGCAAGAACCAACTCACAAGGAGGACACAAGCTCAGATGATGAAGACACCATCAACATTGAAGAGTTCAAAGCTTGGAAATCCAAAGGGAAGATGAAGATGAAGCAACTTGAAGACAATCCAGAATCCTCAACTCAAGCTATGAGGAGATCTTCAAGAGAAAAGAAGAAACCTATTAGGTATGGGTATGATACTTCACTTGTAACCAAGCACTCTGTATATCTTGCAAAGGATATCTTAAGTGAAGAACCAGGTACATTTGAGGAAGCTATTACTAAACCAGAATGGAAGGAAGCAATGGATGAAGAAATGGAGGCTCTCAAGGAAAGTGATACTTGGGACTTGGTACCCAAGAAGGACTCCATGAAAGTTATAGGATCTAGATGGATCTACAAACTCAAGAGGAACTCAGATGGCACAATAAACAGGTATAAAGCTAGGTTGGTAGCCAAAGGTTTTGCACAAACCCAAGGCATTGATTATGAGGAGACATTTTCTCCTGTGGCCAAGATGCCAACTATCAGAATTATGGTGAGTGTAGCTGCATCCAAGAATTGGAACATGTACCAATTGGATGTGAAGAATGCATTCTTGAATGGATGGATATCTGAAGAGGTCTACATGTCACAACCACCTGGATATGAGGATCCCAATAAGGTAAATCATGTTTGCAAATTGAAGAAGGCTCTGTATGGATTGAAGCAGGCACCTAGAGCATGGAATTACAGGTTGACAACCTATCTCTTGGATCAAGGATTTGTGATGAGTAAAGCAGATACTTCATTGTTTATAAAGAAGAACAATTCAGAGGTAATATACTTGTGTGTCTATGTTGATGACATCATTATTACAGGAAATGATGTTCAAGGAATTAGACACATCAAAGGTCAAATGATGAAGGAATTCAAGATCAATGATCTTGGATTATTGAAGTACTTCCTAGGGCTTGAATTGGTCTACACAAATTCAGGTATATTCATTACTCAGAAGAAGTACATTCAGGACATGGTCAAGAAGTTTAATTTGCAGGAAGCTAAAGTCTCAAACATTCCTATGGAGGTCAACCACAAACTCAGTGCACATGAAGGAGAAGAACTCAAGGATATTACAGGTTACCAAAGTTTGGTAGGTAGTCTTAATTATGCTACCTTAACTAGGATTGATATCTCATATGGTGTTAGTATACTTAGCCAATTTATGCATAAACCAAGAGTACCACATTTGGAGGCAGCCAAGAAGATAGTTAAGTACCTAAAGGGAACACAAAATCATGGTTTGTATTATCCATATTCATCAGACATTGACATCAAGGTATACTCAGATGCAGATTGGGCAGGTTGCAAGGATGACAGAAGGAGTACATCTGGTTACATATGCTTTGCAGGTGATAAACCAATTTCTTGGTCATCCAAGAAACAACCCACAGTAGCCCTATCATCTACTGAGGCAGAGTACAGAGGGCTAGCCAATGCCACTCAAGAAGCCATATGGTTGAAGCTACTATACTCAGAATTGGGGCTGTACACAAGGTCACCTATCATATTTGGTGATAACACAAGTTCACTTCACCTAGCAGCTAATCCTGTGTATCATGCTAGGACAAAACACATAGAGGTTCATTACCACTATGTGAGGGAGAAATTACTTAGCAAGGAAATCCAGTTATCATATGTGTCTACTAATATTCAATGTGCAGATTTGCTTACAAAAGCTCTGGATGGGAGCAAGCTATGCAGGTTTAAATCCATGATTGGATTACAGGATATCATTGAAGACTAAAGATGAAGACTCAAGCAAGTGTTTGGCTTGAGGGGGAGCTGTTGGTGCAAACAAGCCTTAACACTTGGCTTTGTCTTGTATCTTGAAGAGCATTGGATACCAACCTTGAAGGTGTTACAAAAGTTCTTGGATTAATTCACTTGAAGGAAGACCATAGGAACACATGCCTATGCTTTATTATCTTTTATCCAATGTAAAAGTCAATATGACTTAACTCACCTCTTGTAATCTCACCCACCTTCAAAAGTCGTGGAATTTGAAAGGTATGAATGGAGAGAATATCTCCATGTGATTAGTTGAGAGATTTGAGGGAGCTTACATTTTGAATTTGAAATTCAAACTCTCTTAAAACTCATATAAAAGACAATGTAAAAGTCGCGGGGATGACACACTCCTCCCGAGGCTAATCCAAGCAGATCATAGAGTGTGTGAGAGCTACTACTTAGCCTACACCTCTGAGTACCATTGTGCATTACTATACATGCCAATGGGAATGTACATTTGATAGTTTCAATACATATACTCATAGTTCTTAACTCTGTGTTCTCTGAGTCATTCACCTCAAAGTCTGTCAACTTCAACAGGACATATCTCAAGATCTACTGAACCAAATTTGATGATCCAGGGCTCATTGGAACCAGCTCAAAGCATTCTACAAGACTACAAAATTTCAAGTCATTCTATTCAGCCAATTGGGAGAAATTGCTGTCGAAGTGATCACTGGTATATTTCTGTGTTGTTCCTAAAAAATCGGGGGTGTCCCTGATTTTGCTAAAGATCATGCTCAGTGTATAGTTTGTTATTTGGAGTGATTTAACTTGCTAATGGTAGCTTGTTAAGTTAATTTAATACTCCCAGAAGGAATTAAACCAATTGCAAGTGTGCTGGACACACTGAGCTTAGGACTGAGCAGGTGTCAATACAGGAATAGAAAGTTTTTTGGAGTTGTGAAGGTTCAAAATCATCTGTTTTGATTTGGTCATTACTCAATCATTTTGTAAAGCACATATATAGTTTCTTGGTGTCATTTGGAAGCTCAAGGAGTCTCCTAACCATATCTGAAGAGAAGAGAGGGCAGGTGTGAAGCAGGTCTAGCAGCACCTACTTGATCTTCTGATTGTACCCAGCCATCACATCCAACAGTGGTATCAGAGCAAAACAAGGTAATCATGGGTGATGGTTTTCCTTCCTTCATTGACAAATTGGATAGAAATAACTACCAGGCTTGGTCATTGAGAATGAAGACTTATCTACAAGGGAGAAGCTTGTATGGATACATATCAGGGGATGAGGAGTTGCCCTCATTCAAAACCACAGGCCTACCTACAAAGGATGAGCATGAGAGACTAAATCAATGGTGTGCTAAAGATGCTTTGGCAAGGTCATATCTTCTAAACTCTATCTCTGATTTCCTTCTACCTCATGTTAGGAACTGTAAGACTTCCCAAGAGACTTGGGAGACCTTGTCAACATACTTCTCATCAAGCACAAGGGCCAGAAAGAATCAGCTATGGATTGAGTTTACAACTCTCAGGAAGCAATCAAAACAATGTGTTTCAGATTTTGTCACCAAAGTCAAAGACATTGCAGATCAACTTGCAAGTGTTGGAGAAGAAATTGAAGAAGAGCAAATAGTCAGACAAGTGATCAATGGACTCAAAGCAGATGACAAGTGGGAGAGCTTTACCACTGCAATGGACTTGTACATGGACATTCAAGCACCTGATCTAACAACTCTGATTGGACAACTCTTTACACATGAAGCAAAGATCACAAAGAATGGAGAGCAATCAAAAGGTAACAATCCCTCTGCCCTATATACAGATAAGAAGTCTAAAGATAAGGGTAAAAGTAAGAAGGTTGATGAAGAAGGCTCTACCTTCCAAGCAAACTATGCAGGGAGAGGTAGATCATCTAAAGGTAGAGGCAGAGGAGGTAAGTCAGGTAGGGGGAGACCCTACAATCAATCTCCATGCAATATTTGTGGCTTGTCTAATCATACTACAGATGAATGCTACAAAAACTACAAAAACCAAAGAGGAAGAGGTCACCAAAGAGGAGGATACTCCCAAGGCAGAGGCAGATTCAATCAATCTCAAGGCTACCATGGCTACAACAATAATTACAACAATAGCTACAATCACAATGGCAATTATCAAGGAGGATACAGGAACAGAAAGGATTACAACAATTATGCAGAGGATCAAGATGATTCCTTGTTGATTATGAACATGACATCTAAATCAGGTATCAATGATGATCATTTGTTCTATATTGATTCAGGTTGCTCTAACCATGTAGCTGGGAATGTTGCCTTACTCTCTGATTTGGAAGAACCTAAAGGCAAGCATCAAGTGCAGACAGGTGATGACACTAAACATTCAGTGGTTAAAGTAGGTAATGTCAAAACAAGTGATGGTAATCAGAATTTGCTAAGCAGAGTATTGTATGTCCCAACAATCACCAAGAATCTGATGAGTGTAGGTCAGATTGTTGAAAAAGGTCTACAGGTCAGGTTCACTCAACATGGTGCATATGTGGAGGATCCAAGACATGGATTCAGAAGGATAGCCAAGGGAGAGAAATCAGGTAGACTATTTACCTTTGAACTTGAAGATACTAAGAACATTGCATTATACAACTACAAGGACCAAACTCTATCAGAATTGGAGATGTGGCACAAGAGATTAGGTCACATTGGAGAGAGGACCATAAAGCAAATGAGTAGGGATCAATGTGTGCTTGGGATACCTAATGTATCCAAGCAACACATGATATACAAGTGTGGGGCTTGTCAATTTGGTAAGTCACACAGATTGCCATATACCAAAAAAGGTTTTATGCATGAAGACTACTTGGAATTGGTGCATACAGATGTTTGGGGACCAAGCAAGGAGCCATCCATATCTGAATCTAGGTACTATGTATCTTTTATAGATGATTATAGCAGATGGACTGTCTTATACTTCATGAAACATAAAGATGAAGTATTTAATTGTTTCAAAAGGTATCTTGCATTAGTAGAGAATCAAACAGGTAGACATTTGAAGAGATTAAGGTCTGATGGTGGTGGAGAATACTTCTCCAATGATTTTGAAGAATTCTTGCAGGAAAGAGGCATCAAGAGGGAGATTACCACAAGGTACTCACCTGAACAAAATGGGGTAGCTGAAAGGAGGAATAGACTTATTGTGGAGACAGCTAGGTCTATGCTTAATGAGAAAAAACTACCAAATTATCTTTGGGCAGAAAGTGTATCTACTGCCACATACTTAATCAACAGGTTGCCATCAAAGACACTTGATGGGATGACACCCTATGAGGCTTGGCATGGTAAGAGACCATCTCTGGATCATTGCAAGATCTTTGGGTGTGTTGCATATGTGCATATTCCCTCACAGGTAAGGGGAAAGCTAGACCCTAAGGCTGAAAAGTGTATCTTTATTGGTTATGATTTGAATCAGAAAGGATACAGGTTCTATAACCCCTCAAATAAAGGCTTCAAGGTAAGCAGAGATGTCATCTTTGATGAAAATGATTCATGGTATGATAATGAGTGCAGGAAAATTAGCCTACCTTATGATATGGAAGAAGACTTTCCAAAGCTTGTCAGGCAAGAACCAACTCACAAGGAGGACACAAGCTCAGATGATGAAGACACCATCAACATTGAAGAGTTCAAAGCTTGGAAATCCAAAGGGAAGATGAAGATGAAGCAACTTGAAGACAATCCAGAATCCTCAACTCAAGCTATGAGGAGATCTTCAAGAGAAAAGAAGAAACCTATTAGGTATGGGTATGATACTTCACTTGTAACCAAGCACTCTGTATATCTTGCAAAGGATATCTTAAGTGAAGAACCAGGTACATTTGAGGAAGCTATTACTAAACCAGAATGGAAGGAAGCAATGGATGAAGAAATGGAGGCTCTCAAGGAAAGTGATACTTGGGACTTGGTACCCAAGAAGGACTCCATGAAAGTTATAGGATCTAGATGGATCTACAAACTCAAGAGGAACTCAGATGGCACAATAAACAGGTATAAAGCTAGGTTGGTAGCCAAAGGTTTTGCACAAACCCAAGGCATTGATTATGAGGAGACATTTTCTCCTGTGGCCAAGATGCCAACTATCAGAATTATGGTGAGTGTAGCTGCATCCAAGAATTGGAACATGTACCAATTGGATGTGAAGAATGCATTCTTGAATGGATGGATATCTGAAGAGGTCTACATGTCACAACCACCTGGATATGAGGATCCCAATAAGGTAAATCATGTTTGCAAATTGAAGAAGGCTCTGTATGGATTGAAGCAGGCACCTAGAGCATGGAATTACAGGTTGACAACCTATCTCTTGGATCAAGGATTTGTGATGAGTAAAGCAGATACTTCATTGTTTATAAAGAAGAACAATTCAGAGGTAATATACTTGTGTGTCTATGTTGATGACATCATTATTACAGGAAATGATGTTCAAGGAATTAGACACATCAAAGGTCAAATGATGAAGGAATTCAAGATCAATGATCTTGGATTATTGAAGTACTTCCTAGGGCTTGAATTGGTCTACACAAATTCAGGTATATTCATTACTCAGAAGAAGTACATTCAGGACATGGTCAAGAAGTTTAATTTGCAGGAAGCTAAAGTCTCAAACATTCCTATGGAGGTCAACCACAAACTCAGTGCACATGAAGGAGAAGAACTCAAGGATATTACAGGTTACCAAAGTTTGGTAGGTAGTCTTAATTATGCTACCTTAACTAGGATTGATATCTCATATGGTGTTAGTATACTTAGCCAATTTATGCATAAACCAAGAGTACCACATTTGGAGGCAGCCAAGAAGATAGTTAAGTACCTAAAGGGAACACAAAATCATGGTTTGTATTATCCATATTCATCAGACATTGACATCAAGGTATACTCAGATGCAGATTGGGCAGGTTGCAAGGATGACAGAAGGAGTACATCTGGTTACATATGCTTTGCAGGTGATAAACCAATTTCTTGGTCATCCAAGAAACAACCCACAGTAGCCCTATCATCTACTGAGGCAGAGTACAGAGGGCTAGCCAATGCCACTCAAGAAGCCATATGGTTGAAGCTACTATACTCAGAATTGGGGCTGTACACAAGGTCACCTATCATATTTGGTGATAACACAAGTTCACTTCACCTAGCAGCTAATCCTGTGTATCATGCTAGGACAAAACACATAGAGGTTCATTACCACTATGTGAGGGAGAAATTACTTAGCAAGGAAATCCAGTTATCATATGTGTCTACTAATATTCAATGTGCAGATTTGCTTACAAAAGCTCTGGATGGGAGCAAGCTATGCAGGTTTAAATCCATGATTGGATTACAGGATATCATTGAAGACTAAAGATGAAGACTCAAGCAAGTGTTTGGCTTGAGGGGGAGCTGTTGGTGCAAACAAGCCTTAACACTCTTTGTCTTGTATCTTGAAGAGCATTGGATACCAACCTTGAAGGTGTTACAAAAGTTCTTGGATTAATTCACTTGAAGGAAGACCATAGGAACACATGCCTATGCTTTATTATCTTTTATCCAATGTAAAAGTCAATATGACTTAACTCACCTCTTGTAATCTCACCCACCTTCAAAAGTCGTGGAATTTGAAAGGTATGAATGGAGAGAATATCTCCATGTGATTAGTTGAGAGATTTGAGGGAGCTTACATTTTGAATTTGAAATTCAAACTCTCTTAAAACTCATATAAAAGACAATGTAAAAGTCGCGGGGATGACACACTCCTCCCGAGGCTAATCCAAGCAGATCATAGAGTGTGTGAGAGCTACTACTTAGCCTACACCTCTGAGTACCATTGTGCATTACTATACATGCCAATGGGAATGTACATTTGATAGTTTCAATACATATACTCATAGTTCTTAACTCTGTGTTCTCTGAGTCATTCACCTCAAGTCTGTCAACTTCAACAGGACATATCTCAAGATCTACTGAACCAAATTTGATGATCCAGGGCTCATTGGAACCAGCTCAAAGCATTCTACAAGACTACAAAATTTCAAGTCATTATATTCAGCCAATTGGGAGAAATCGCTGTCGAAGTGATCACTGGTATATTTCTGTGTTGTTCCTAAAAAATCGGGGGTGTCCCTGATTTTGCTAAAGATCATGCTCAGTGTATAGTTTGTTATTTGGAGTGATTTAACTTGCTAATGGTAGCTTGTTAAGTTAATTTAATACTCCCAGAAGGAATTAAACCAATTGCAAGTGTGCTGGACACACTGAGCTTAGGACTGAGCAGGTGTCAATACAGGAATAGAAAGTTTTTTGGAGTTGTGAAGGTTCAAAATCATCTGTTTTGATTTGGTCATTACTCAATCATTTTGTAAAGCACATATATAGTTTCTTGGTGTCATTTGGAAGCTCAAGGAGTCTCCTAACCATATCTGAAGAGAAGAGAGGGCAGGTGTGAAGCAGGTCTAGCAGCACCTACTTGATCTTCTGATTGTACCCAGCCATCACATCCAACAGTGGTATCAGAGCAAAACAAGGTAATCATGGGTGATGGTTTTCCTTCCTTCATTGACAAATTGGATAGAAATAACTACCAGGCTTGGTCATTGAGAATGAAGACTTATCTACAAGGGAGAAGCTTGTATGGATACATATCAGGGGATGAGGAGTTGCCCTCATTCAAAACCACAGGCCTACCTACAAAGGATGAGCATGAGAGACTAAATCAATGGTGTGCTAAAGATGCTTTGGCAAGGTCATATCTTCTAAACTCTATCTCTGATTTCCTTCTACCTCATGTTAGGAACTGTAAGACTTCCCAAGAGACTTGGGAGACCTTGTCAACATACTTCTCATCAAGCACAAGGGCCAGAAAGAATCAGCTATGGATTGAGTTTACAACTCTCAGGAAGCAATCAAAACAATGTGTTTCAGATTTTGTCACCAAAGTCAAAGACATTGCAGATCAACTTGCAAGTGTTGGAGAAGAAATTGAAGAAGAGCAAATAGTCAGACAAGTGATCAATGGACTCAAAGCAGATGACAAGTGGGAGAGCTTTACCACTGCAATGGACTTGTACATGGACATTCAAGCACCTGATCTAACAACTCTGATTGGACAACTCTTTACACATGAAGCAAAGATCACAAAGAATGGAGAGCAATCAAAAGGTAACAATCCCTCTGCCCTATATACAGATAAGAAGTCTAAAGATAAGGGTAAAAGTAAGAAGGTTGATGAAGAAGGCTCTACCTTCCAAGCAAACTATGCAGGGAGAGGTAGATCATCTAAAGGTAGAGGCAGAGGAGGTAAGTCAGGTAGGGGGAGACCCTACAATCAATCTCCATGCAATATTTGTGGCTTGTCTAATCATACTACAGATGAATGCTACAAAAACTACAAAAACCAAAGAGGAAGAGGTCACCAAAGAGGAGGATACTCCCAAGGCAGAGGCAGATTCAATCAATCTCAAGGCTACCATGGCTACAACAATAATTACAACAATAGCTACAATCACAATGGCAATTATCAAGGAGGATACAGGAACAGAAAGGATTACAACAATTATGCAGAGGATCAAGATGATTCCTTGTTGATTATGAACATGACATCTAAATCAGGTATCAATGATGATCATTTGTTCTATATTGATTCAGGTTGCTCTAACCATGTAGCTGGGAATGTTGCCTTACTCTCTGATTTGGAAGAACCTAAAGGCAAGCATCAAGTGCAGACAGGTGATGACACTAAACATTCAGTGGTTAAAGTAGGTAATGTCAAAACAAGTGATGGTAATCAGAATTTGCTAAGCAGAGTATTGTATGTCCCAACAATCACCAAGAATCTGATGAGTGTAGGTCAGATTGTTGAAAAAGGTCTACAGGTCAGGTTCACTCAACATGGTGCATATGTGGAGGATCCAAGACATGGATTCAGAAGGATAGCCAAGGGAGAGAAATCAGGTAGACTATTTACCTTTGAACTTGAAGATACTAAGAACATTGCATTATACAACTACAAGGACCAAACTCTATCAGAATTGGAGATGTGGCACAAGAGATTAGGTCACATTGGAGAGAGGACCATAAAGCAAATGAGTAGGGATCAATGTGTGCTTGGGATACCTAATGTATCCAAGCAACACATGATATACAAGTGTGGGGCTTGTCAATTTGGTAAGTCACACAGATTGCCATATACCAAAAAAGGTTTTATGCATGAAGACTACTTGGAATTGGTGCATACAGATGTTTGGGGACCAAGCAAGGAGCCATCCATATCTGAATCTAGGTACTATGTATCTTTTATAGATGATTATAGCAGATGGACTGTCTTATACTTCATGAAACATAAAGATGAAGTATTTAATTGTTTCAAAAGGTATCTTGCATTAGTAGAGAATCAAACAGGTAGACATTTGAAGAGATTAAGGTCTGATGGTGGTGGAGAATACTTCTCCAATGATTTTGAAGAATTCTTGCAGGAAAGAGGCATCAAGAGGGAGATTACCACAAGGTACTCACCTGAACAAAATGGGGTAGCTGAAAGGAGGAATAGACTTATTGTGGAGACAGCTAGGTCTATGCTTAATGAGAAAAAACTACCAAATTATCTTTGGGCAGAAAGTGTATCTACTGCCACATACTTAATCAACAGGTTGCCATCAAAGACACTTGATGGGATGACACCCTATGAGGCTTGGCATGGTAAGAGACCATCTCTGGATCATTGCAAGATCTTTGGGTGTGTTGCATATGTGCATATTCCCTCACAGGTAAGGGGAAAGCTAGACCCTAAGGCTGAAAAGTGTATCTTTATTGGTTATGATTTGAATCAGAAAGGATACAGGTTCTATAACCCCTCAAATAAAGGCTTCAAGGTAAGCAGAGATGTCATCTTTGATGAAAATGATTCATGGTATGATAATGAGTGCAGGAAAATTAGCCTACCTTATGATATGGAAGAAGACTTTCCAAAGCTTGTCAGGCAAGAACCAACTCACAAGGAGGACACAAGCTCAGATGATGAAGACACCATCAACATTGAAGAGTTCAAAGCTTGGAAATCCAAAGGGAAGATGAAGATGAAGCAACTTGAAGACAATCCAGAATCCTCAACTCAAGCTATGAGGAGATCTTCAAGAGAAAAGAAGAAACCTATTAGGTATGGGTATGATACTTCACTTGTAACCAAGCACTCTGTATATCTTGCAAAGGATATCTTAAGTGAAGAACCAGGTACATTTGAGGAAGCTATTACTAAACCAGAATGGAAGGAAGCAATGGATGAAGAAATGGAGGCTCTCAAGGAAAGTGATACTTGGGACTTGGTACCCAAGAAGGACTCCATGAAAGTTATAGGATCTAGATGGATCTACAAACTCAAGAGGAACTCAGATGGCACAATAAACAGGTATAAAGCTAGGTTGGTAGCCAAAGGTTTTGCACAAACCCAAGGCATTGATTATGAGGAGACATTTTCTCCTGTGGCCAAGATGCCAACTATCAGAATTATGGTGAGTGTAGCTGCATCCAAGAATTGGAACATGTACCAATTGGATGTGAAGAATGCATTCTTGAATGGATGGATATCTGAAGAGGTCTACATGTCACAACCACCTGGATATGAGGATCCCAATAAGGTAAATCATGTTTGCAAATTGAAGAAGGCTCTGTATGGATTGAAGCAGGCACCTAGAGCATGGAATTACAGGTTGACAACCTATCTCTTGGATCAAGGATTTGTGATGAGTAAAGCAGATACTTCATTGTTTATAAAGAAGAACAATTCAGAGGTAATATACTTGTGTGTCTATGTTGATGACATCATTATTACAGGAAATGATGTTCAAGGAATTAGACACATCAAAGGTCAAATGATGAAGGAATTCAAGATCAATGATCTTGGATTATTGAAGTACTTCCTAGGGCTTGAATTGGTCTACACAAATTCAGGTATATTCATTACTCAGAAGAAGTACATTCAGGACATGGTCAAGAAGTTTAATTTGCAGGAAGCTAAAGTCTCAAACATTCCTATGGAGGTCAACCACAAACTCAGTGCACATGAAGGAGAAGAACTCAAGGATATTACAGGTTACCAAAGTTTGGTAGGTAGTCTTAATTATGCTACCTTAACTAGGATTGATATCTCATATGGTGTTAGTATACTTAGCCAATTTATGCATAAACCAAGAGTACCACATTTGGAGGCAGCCAAGAAGATAGTTAAGTACCTAAAGGGAACACAAAATCATGGTTTGTATTATCCATATTCATCAGACATTGACATCAAGGTATACTCAGATGCAGATTGGGCAGGTTGCAAGGATGACAGAAGGAGTACATCTGGTTACATATGCTTTGCAGGTGATAAACCAATTTCTTGGTCATCCAAGAAACAACCCACAGTAGCCCTATCATCTACTGAGGCAGAGTACAGAGGGCTAGCCAATGCCACTCAAGAAGCCATATGGTTGAAGCTACTATACTCAGAATTGGGGCTGTACACAAGGTCACCTATCATATTTGGTGATAACACAAGTTCACTTCACCTAGCAGCTAATCCTGTGTATCATGCTAGGACAAAACACATAGAGGTTCATTACCACTATGTGAGGGAGAAATTACTTAGCAAGGAAATCCAGTTATCATATGTGTCTACTAATATTCAATGTGCAGATTTGCTTACAAAAGCTCTGGATGGGAGCAAGCTATGCAGGTTTAAATCCATGATTGGATTACAGGATATCATTGAAGACTAAAGATGAAGACTCAAGCAAGTGTTTGGCTTGAGGGGGAGCTGTTGGTGCAAACAAGCCTTAACACTTGGCTTTGTCTTGTATCTTGAAGAGCATTGGATACCAACCTTGAAGGTGTTACAAAAGTTCTTGGATTAATTCACTTGAAGGAAGACCATAGGAACACATGCCTATGCTTTATTATCTTTTATCCAATGTAAAAGTCAATATGACTTAACTCACCTCTTGTAATCTCACCCACCTTCAAAAGTCGTGGAATTTGAAAGGTATGAATGGAGAGAATATCTCCATGTGATTAGTTGAGAGATTTGAGGGAGCTTACATTTTGAATTTGAAATTCAAACTCTCTTAAAACTCATATAAAAGACAATGTAAAAGTCGCGGGGATGACACACTCCTCCCGAGGCTAATCCAAGCAGATCATAGAGTGTGTGAGAGCTACTACTTAGCCTACACCTCTGAGTACCATTGTGCATTACTATACATGCCAATGGGAATGTACATTTGATAGTTTCAATACATATACTCATAGTTCTTAACTCTGTGTTCTCTGAGTCATTCACCTCAAAGTCTGTCAACTTCAACAGGACATATCTCAAGATCTACTGAACCAAATTTGATGATCCAGGGCTCATTGGAACCAGCTCAAAGCATTCTACAACACTACAAAATTTCAAGTCATTCTATTCAGCCAATTGGGAGAAATCGCTGTCGAAGTGATCACTGGTATATTTCTGTGTTGTTCCTAAAAAATCGGGGGTGTCCCTGATTTTGCTAAAGATCATGATCAGTGTATAGTTTGTTATTTGGAGTGATTTAACTTGCTAATGGTAGCTTGTTAAGTTAATCTAATACTCCCAGAAGGAATTAAACCAATTGCAAGTGTGCTGGACACACTGAGCTTAGGACTGAGCAGGTGTCAATACAGGAATAGAAAGTTTTTTGGAGTTGTGAAGGTTCAAAATCATCTGTTTTGATTTGGTCATTACTCAATCATTTTGTAAAGCACATATATAGTTTCTTGGTGTCATTTGGAATCTCAAGGAGTCTCCTAACCATATCTGAAGAGAAGAGAGGGCAGGTGTGAAGCAGGTCTAGCAGCACCTACTTGATCTTCTGATTGTACCCAGCCATCACATCCAACAGATATCAATACAAATACATTTAAGAAATGAGTATTCATGGGAAAAGCAAGTTCTTAATGAAGAAACAAGAACTTCAAGGGCCTAGATCATCCAAAGAAAAATATGAGAAGGCCAAGAAAGAAAACTTATGTTTTATGTATCTTTCTCCTAACCCGCACAATGGAACTTCCTATTGCATAAGGGGGAGAGAAAAAAGATAGGATTGGGTAATAGCATGTCACTAGAAAAGGGTAAAAAAGATGGTCCACCTTGTGCAGACACCCCCAATTCATGGAAACTATCACTCTAGCACAATGGTGAGTATCAGTGTGAGGAGATCCATCTCATAATTGTCAATCTGGAGAGATGTGAGGGTGGTAGGATGAGTATGAGCAAGTGGAGTGCACAAGTGAGTAAGTGAGTCAGAAGCACACAAGCATGCACACATATACAAACCCACACATGTGCACACAAGGCAAGAACAAAGAGCAAAACAATGGAATGCTCTCTGTTACAAAAGAACTCTATTACAAAAGCTTCAACCTCTACCAAGCCAACCTCAAAAATGGGCTCTCTAGCTCTTTTTATAGTTTTTCACTAGCTTTGGCCCTATCTATACCTAGTGTCTAGCCTACTTAAAAATTAGGTTCTATAGCTTATTTGAGGGCCCAAACGGAGTCTAAAAATCATGAAAATTGATATGCGGCTACTTCTAGTACTCCCAAGCTTGAGGACTCCTTGGCTTTGACAAAATGGAGTTACATTTATCATAAATAGATTTACAAGGTAGTGGAGTGATGAAAATCACTATTTGGTGGTTTGTTTCGATTAACGATGAAAACATTTGGCCTCATCATTGGACTGTCGTTCCTTTCCTTGTCTGTTTCAACTTGATTACTACCTTCTTTGCCCTTATCTACTTGATCTTTGTCTTTGCTGACTAACACTCTGCCCCTCTCTCGTGTCTGTCGTCCCTGACAGACCCTTGTTCTAGAGGATAATCGATGTAGTAATAGATAATGTCTATTAATAGTTCACATTCATGTAGTCTTAATCCTTTGGCCAGATTGAGCTGCAATGCATCTCAGTTGATGGCACTGGGAATATCTAGGTGTGGATGCATGTAATATTCAAAATACATTGCATGCTCACAAAAACCTATAGTAAACATGTCTTTGAAAGTTTTCTTATAGTAGGCTGGGAGATATCTAATGCGAGCATGCCAATCATAAGCCACACAAATTTTGGGGATCATGCTCATGTTGTACACGAGATCATAGTTGCCATTTGTAAAGTGAGGGAGGGTGACATGTGGGGCCTATGTATTGCAAAAGGTTTTGAAAATGATTTGCATTATGTCGAGAATTTTTACCATCATCTGTGTTGTGACAGCTAGCATAGGCTTGAACCGAGAGATCCAGTGATGTATAGTGGCCATCATATAAGATATGGAAGGTGGTCCCTACGATGGCATGATGTATGGACAATTGGCCCATTCCTTGCATTGTGCATTATTTTGTACCTTGATGGCAAAGGATTTCCACCATTTGTGCCTTGGGATTGGTTGGTAACATGGATTGTATAGGAGATGCACAGGTGCATTTTTCCATGTGCGCATTATTGCAAGGTAAGTTTCTAAGAGAGTTTTCTACCATGTTAGTTGAAAAAATGTGTCTTTTCATGCTATTGGTGGTAAATCCTCTAGCTAGAATTATGTAGCAAAAGTGAGGGTTTTCCCCATAACTCTCTAAATCTCTGCATTAGAATCAGCCAAAATCACAAAATGTGGCTGGTTCTAGAGTTCTGAGGTAGTGATAAGCCGCTAATGGGCCAAATTTTGGAAGTAGGCTAATTGCAGCGTGGTTTCTTCTATAACTTTCATGGCCTGCATGTAAACCACTGTGCAATCTTCACGAGTTCACCCGATATCCTCTACTTGCTTAAGCCATGGAGGGCATGGGGCTTCAAATGTCTCTTGTCCCTCTTTAGTGACTCTACCTCTTGGAATAGGTTGAGGCTCTTAGTCATCTTCAAAACTTTATTCCACCAGAATATGTACAAATTCCTCTTTTTCTAGAGCCTTTGGAGGAGATGGAGGTCATTCGTATTGGAGTAACTGAGTTTGGAATTCTATGATTTGTTGTTGCAAGGCCATCACTATAGCGGAGTCTGATACTTCTAGAGTTGATGATTAGATTGGACTCAGAGCATATTTAAGTCTGAACTCCCTTTCTTGATGGATTTGTGTCAATTCTTTGGATAATTTATTATGTGCCTCCAATAAGTTTGCATAATCTTCAAGGATGGTGCGGATGTTTTCAGGGGGAATTTTTTGGAATTTGGAAGGACTTATCAATGCATCTGGTGTCTTCTCTCTAGCAATTGCTAAGTTCTCTTGATTCTATAATTGTGAGCATTGATTCTCTCTCTGAGTAGTTGCTAGATGCCTTTGTAGTAATGCCATGTTACATTCAAGTTTGGAGTTATGTTCCATTTGTATGCGAAGATAACCTTCAATGATTTGCATTGCTTCTTGATGTACTTCTTGGAGCTTTACCTCAAGTGTGCTATCAGCTTCTTGTAATGTGTGAAATTGATCTTGGAGGTCTTTGTTGTCCGCTTCAAGTGTCATGATGCATTGTAACTACTTGGAGCAAGATTCTAGCATGTTGTGTTCCTTGAGCCTATGATACTTTGTCTAGAGTTGTTGCATACATTGAATCATGGAATTGAATGCATTATGTACAGGAATGGATGCAATTTGTACATGTGGAGATGCGAGGGGGAGGGAGTGGGGAATGGGAAGCGTGAATGTCATGTCTAACAAGGAAGTGCGTGTAGGTGAAGTTGGTGGAAGGGGAATGGGAGATGGTGGAATCGTGGGAGAGAGGGAGGTGTTGTGGGTGGTGAGAGGTCCATGCTATCAGACATGCAAGTGTGTGTAGTGTCATTAGGACAAAAAACGGCCCAAAAAGGGCCATGTAAGGATTTCAATTAGTTGTGCTTAATCGGGATTAAAGTTGTCAAATCCTTTAAGAAATTCCGTGTAAGTTCATTTAAAACGTATCTTATGCAAATTTTGAAGAGAGAGAAACTCGTATCATATAATCATGAAAAGTTTGTGTGATATCTTACGCCTCGAAGTTTGTGCTCACTCGTCGCTGATCAAAAGTTGAATTTTCCTCTTGTTCACAGACCTATATAATGTGTGCTGATGACGTTTTGCGCTTTTTTTCTCTACTTTTCATAGCAAACCTGTTTCTCCCTTTCACGTCATTTTAGACACTTGCCGGTCATTTTTCATAGCAGACCATGGAGAACGTTAACCCAAATACTCTCGCTGAGCTTTCAAACAATCGAAATCATTGTGAAAAGTTCCATATCAACATTGCAGTTAGTCAGGAGTATGCGACTACAAGAAAAGTATTTCGAAGGGCTCTTCATCCTCCTGAAGTGGATGGATTGCGAAAGGAAGGCAAGAAACATATCGACATATGGACAGATGGATCTGTTTATCCAATTGATCCACAAACTAGAAGGTACCCCCCTTTTCGTAATCTTCATGATCTGATTAGATTTGTGGGAGATGGTGAGGATGGTTTACGAGGCTATTGTTCAAGGCTCTGGTGTTGGTGTAAATCACAAGCCTACACATTTGGCTTGAAAGTTATCATGAAGACTCTACATACATAAAGAACCATAGGAACATATGCTAGTGATTACTCACCACTTTACCTCATTGTAAAAGTCTAATTTGACTTAGAATCTTTTGTAATCACCTACCTAACTGATTCGTGGAAAAGTAGATCACTTGATTGAGAGAATATCTCCAAACTTTTAGATGCTTGATCATAGGAAGCCAAAGATTTGAATTTGAATTCAAATCCTAAGTCATTTCTTATAAAATTGGATGTGAAAAAGTCGCGGGCAGATCACTCCATTCTCGAGGCTCATTCTGTTGAGCTTGAGTGTGTGTAAGGACTATACCATAGTCTACACCTCTCTACACCATTAGGCAATGCTAGTCATGCCAATGGGATTGTATAAAATTGTTAATCAATAGATACATTTACATTCATCTTTGTGTTCTCTGCTGGTCTACTCAAAAGTTGGTAATGTTAAGACGTGATGGTAATCAGAATTTGTTGAGCAGAGTACTCTATGTACCAACCATTACAAAGAACTTAATGAGTGTTGGTCAGATTGTAGAGAAAGGGTTGCAGGTCAGATTCAATCAGTATGGAGCATTTGTGGAGGACCCAAGACATGGATTCAAAAGGATAGCTAAAGGAGAAAAATCAGGTAGACTTTTCACTTTTGAGTTGGAAGATACAAAGAACATTGCATTATACAATTATAAAGATCAAACACTTTCAGAGCTTGAGATTTGGCACAAGAGGTTAGGGCACATAGGAGAAAGGAACTTGAAGCAAATGTGCAGGGACCAATGTGTGCTTGGGATACCTAATGTATCCAAGCAACATATGATTTACAAGTGTGGTGCTTGTCAATTTGGTAAGTCTCACAGGTTACCCTTCTCCAAAAAAGGATATATGCATGAAAACTATCTAGAGCTTGTACACACAGATGTATGGGGACCTAGCAAAGACCCCTCAGTCTCAGGTTCAAGGTACTATGTGTCTTTTATTGATGACTATAGCAGATGGACTATATTATACTTTATGAAGCACAAGGACGAGTATTTAATTGTTTTAAGAAATATCTTGCATTAGTTGAAAATCAGACAGGAAGGAATTTGAAGAGGCTAAGGTCAAATGGAGGAGGTGAGTACTTCTCCAATGAATTTGAGGACTTCTTGCAGGACAAAGGCATCAAAAGGGAAATAACCACAAGGTACTCTCCTGAACAGAATGGGGTAGCTGAAAGAAGAAATAGGTTAATTGTTGAGACAGCTAGATCTATGCTTAATGAGAAGAAATTACCTAACTATCTATGGGAAGAGAGTGTTTCTACTGCCACCTATCTCATAAATAGGTTACCATCAAATTCACTTGATGGTATGACACCATATGAAGCATGGCATGGTAAGAGAGCATCATTGGATCACTGCAAAATTTTTGGATGTGTAGCATATGTACACATTCCTTCACAGGTAAGAGGAAAGCTAGATCCAAAGGCTGAAAAATGTATTTTCATTGGATATGATTTAAATCAAAAAGGTTACAGGTTTTATAACCCTACCAATAAGGGATTTATGGTAAGCAGAGATGTGATCTTTGATGAGAATGATTCTTGGTATGAGAATGAATGCAGGAAGGTCAAACTACCCTATGATTTGGAAGAAGAATTTCCAAAACTTACAAAGGAGGAACCTACTCAGGATGGAGTGTCAAGTTCAGATGATGAAGATACAATCAACCTTGAAGAGATCAAGGCATGGAAGTCCAAAGGCAAAATGAAGATGAAGAAGCTTGAGGACATACCAGAATCTTCAACTCAATCAATCAGAAGGTCTCAAAGAGAGAGCAAAAAACCTATCAGATATGAGTATGATACATCTCTTGTTACTAAACATTCAATTTATCTTGCAAAGGATTTGCTAAATGAAGAACCAGGATCATATGAAGAAGCAATCACAAAATCAGAATGGAAGGAAGCTATGGATGAGGAGATTGAAGCACTCAAGGAGAGTGATACATGGGAGTTAGTACCCAAGAAGGACTCCATGAAGGTAATAGGATCCAGATGGATCTATAAATTGAAAAGAAATTCTGATGGCACAATTAATAGGTACAAGGCCAGATTGGTAGCCAAGGGTTTTGCACAAACCCAAGGCATTGACTATGAAGAAACATTTTCTCATGTGGCCAAGATGCCAACAATCAGAGTGTTGGTGAGTGTGGCTGCATCAAAGAATTGGAACATGTACCAATTGGATATCAAGAATGCTTTCTTGAATGGATGGATTTCAGAAGAGGTTTATATGTCACAACCTCCTGGCTATGAAGACCCTAAGAAGGTAACTTATGTTTGCAAATTAAAGAAGGCTTTATATGGATTGAAGCAGGCACCTAGGGCATGGAATTATAGGCTAACTACATACCTCCAAGACCAAGGTTTTGTCATAAGTAAGGCTGACACTTCTCTGTTCATTAAGAGAAGTAATTCAGAGATAATCTATCTCTGTGTCTAGGTTGATGACATCATCATTACAGGTAATGATGTCAATGGAATCAGAAGCATCAAAAGCCAAATGATGAAGGAGTTCAAGATCAATGATCTTGGGCTATTGAAGTATTTTTTGGGACTTGAATTAGTTTACACTAATTCAAGAATATACATTACTCAGAAGAAGTATGTGCAGGACATGTTGAAAAAATTTCACTTGCAGGATGCTAAAGCAGCTAGTACTCCAATGGAGGTGAACCTAAAGCTAAGTGCCCATGAAGGTGATGAAGTCCAAGACATTACAGGTTATCAAAGTATGGTAGGTAGCTTGAACTATGCTACTCTTACAAGAATTGATATTGCATATGGAGTTAGTGTGCTAAGTCAATTTATGCACAAGCCAAGGATACCTCACTTAGAGGCTGCCAAAAGAATATTGAAGTACCTCAAGGGTACACAGAACCATGGTTTATACCTTCCTTACACTTCAGATATTGATATAAAAGTTTATTCAGATGCAGATTGGGCAGGATGCAAGGATGATAGGAGAAGCACTTCAGGATACATTTCTTTTGCAGGTGACAAACCAATTTCATGGTCTGCAAAGAAGCAACCAACTGTTGCACTGTCTTCTACAGAAGCAGAGTATAGAGGGCTAGCTAATGCCACTCAAGAAGCAATTTGGATTAAGCTTTTGTATACAGAATTGGGCTTACATACTAGGCCTCCAATTATCTTTGGAGATAATACAAGTTCTCTTCACCTTGCAGCTAATCCTATCTATCATGCCAGGACCAGACACATAGAAGTTCATTATCATTATGTGAGGGAGAAGTTGCTAAGCAAGGACATTCAACTCACCTATGTGTCAACCAACATGCAATGTGCAGATTTGCTGACTAAAGCTTTGGATGGGACCAAACTTTGCAGGTTCAAATGATTGGATTGCAGGATGTACTTGAAGATTGAAGATGAAGACTTAAGCCAAAATGTTTGGCTTGAGGGGGAGCTGTTGGTGTAAATCACAAGCCTACACATTTGGCTTGAAAGTTATCATGAAGACTCTACATACATAAAGAACCACAGGAACATATGCTAGTGATTACTTACCACTTTACCTCATTTGTAAAAGTCAAAATGACTTAGAATCTTTTGTAATCACCTACCTAACTGATTCGTGGAAAAGTAGATCACTTGATTGAGAGAATATCTCCAAACTTTTAGATGCTTGATCCTAGGAAGCCAAAGATTTGAATTTGAATTCAAATCCTAAGTCATTTCCTATAAAATTGGATGTGAAAAAGTTGTGGGCAGATCACTCCATTCCCGAGGCTCATTCTGTTGAGCTTGAGTGTGTGTAAGGACTGTACCATAGCCTACACCTCTCTACACCATTAGGCAATGCTAGTCATGCCAATGGGATTGTATACAATTGTTAATCAATAGATACATTTACATCATTCATCTTTGTGTTCTCTGCTAGTCTACTCAAAAGTCTGTCAACTTGTCAAGGCCATATCTCAATCGTAGTACAGTGATTCAAAGCTTGTTGGATTCAGCTTAACGTCATCTACATGCTGACAAAGTTTAAAGTGATTTCATTCAGCCAATTCAAAGAAATCGTCGTCGAGGTACTCACTGGTCTATCTCTGCTACAGTCCTAAAAAGTCGGGGGTATACAAAATTTTGCTAAATCAATTTCTCTGAGTATAGTTTGTCATTTTACATGATTCCACTTGAAAATGGTAGCTTACTAAGTTAATTGAATACCCTTAGAAGGAATTTTATCAATTGCTAGTGTGCTGGTCACACTGAGCAAAACATTCAGCAGGTGTCAAGACCAAAATAGAAGGTTTTCTTGAGTTTGTGACCTCCAAAGTTATCTGTTTTGATTCAATCATTGCACACATCATTTCCAAAGGACATAGGCTATTTCTTGGTGTCATTGGGAAGCTAAGGAAGTCTACTAATCAAATCTGAAGCTAAAGAGGGCTGGTGCAAAGCAGGTTTAGCAGTACCTACTCAGTCTCTTGGATCATCCATCCATCTTTCCCAACATCTGGGATATTTCAAGGAATTATGTACAATACATAAACTATTTACAAAACACACTACACCAGAAGAATTTACATATGAGGGAGCTAGAAAACAAATTATCCACTTTATCTTCTCAGTTAGAGTCTTTTAAAAAAATGAAAGAAACTCCTATAGGTTTGAGAATGCGGTCAAAACGAGTAAAACCTTTTTTAGATTTGACTGAAAAACCTGGCCAGAAAAAGAAAAGAATGAAAATTGTTAGAGATCATGTGACAAATGTGCTAGGTTTCAATATGTCGAGCAGTTTTGAGCGCATACATTTCTGTAATGAAATTTTGAGTCAAAATGATGTTTTAAGACTATTTAAACTAAATGAAAATACATGCTTGAAACGCTTTGTTTTTCAAAAACTCATGACAGAAATGAATCTTTTACTAGAACCATCTCAAATTCAGAATATTTGTGATAGTGTCGGAGTGAGTAGGAAAGGTTATAGAGCAATTT
Organism: Ceratopteris richardii; assembly: GCA_020310875.1. Lineage (NCBI taxonomy): Eukaryota > Viridiplantae > Streptophyta > Polypodiopsida > Polypodiales > Pteridaceae > Ceratopteris > Ceratopteris richardii. Next base: position 64,049,214 of record CM035412.1, on the reverse strand, counting down.
CAAAAGTTTGGTGTGAATTTTTAAAATTTAACAAAGTTAGAAGTTTTGGATTGCCTAGACCCCATCATGTAGAAAAGTTTCAGCTCTGGTTGAATAAGAAGATCACATCATTATTTGGTGAATATAAACATATTCACGGTAACATGCCTTACAAAGTAGGAAAACAAAAGTTACATTTCACTTACAATGCATTTAACAACATATGGATAGATGTTATTAAACTTCAAACATACATGGTTCAGTTCTATAATATAAAAGAGCATGAATGTTCTGGTCTATTGAAATTTGTAATCAAACTTGATGAAGCTTAGCTTAAAAAACATCAAAAGATGGAGAGAATAAGCATTGCACTGATGAACAAATCTTTGGACTATAGCCTTGGGAAATTGGATACTCCATCTCTCAAAGTACAATCAGAACTGGAGTTATGGTGGGTTGGTTGTGCTCAAGTTCCATCTGAGAGCCATTAAACACTTAAATGGTTATTCTCACAGACAAACATTCCAAATGTTATCCAAGGGCATCATGCAGGAGAATTGTTGAATGTCAAAGACTACGGGAACTTTCAAGTTGAGTGGCATTTGAGTGGAGACCTAAAGACACTCAAATGCATGTTTGGTATAAGTGGGGGAGCAAAATCTAAGTACCCTTGCTTGTACTGCATGCAAAGCCCAGGCACAAATGGATGGATTGCTAGAGCTGAGGGTGAAGAGGCTCCTTCTAGACAAAATGTTATTCTTTGTAACTACTCATCTTCTTCAATGATTTGGGATCCCATACTTCCAATAGCATTGAAAATGTACACATATGTACACTACATGCAGAGTTAAGAATCATTGACATGTTGGTCCGTCTTCACTTGGATTATGCATATTCTATCAAGCCTACAACTCTTGCAGATGAATGCATAAAAAAATGTGAATGTCTTCTTTCAGAAATGGGATTTCATGGTGGTGATGTTCATCTAAGAAAAGATCCAAAGCTTTCACAAAATACAGGTGATGTTTTACAGGATGTCTCAATGGGAGGTGCGAAAGCAAGGAGATTCTTCAGCAACCATGATGGAAAACAACTTAATGCCATGTGGAATTCATGGAAAACATTTTGTGAGGTCACGACTAATGTAAAAAGCAAACCAGAAATAGCAAAAAATACAATGGAGGTGTGGGTCAAACTAGATAATCTTTTAAAGATCATGAGGCAGTAGGTAACATCAAAAAGTTATGTGACAGATTTCAGAAAGGCGACCATAGAGCTTATAGAAACCATCATAGAGGCATGGGGTGCCAAAGACATAACATACTACTTGGTGAGCTCCAAAGATATTTTATTCAATTTATTTATTTTTAATTGAAATAAAGATCTAATGAGATTCTTCTGCTTTCCAGCATATTCTTCTTGTGCATGGTGCATTCTTTGCAGAAAAAGAACCACTTGCCATGTGGAACACCCAAGGCATGGAAAAATATCATTATCAAGCAAGGACAAGCTTCTTTAGGTGTACAAGGAAAGGAGGAGGAGTAACAAAGAGCAATGCCTTCAGAGAGCTTTTTGATTGGTTCTTTAGAAGACAATTACAAACGACCTCATGCCAAATATAATCAGAAGGATATGGCTACCTCCAGACAAAATCATCATGTATCAATGTCACAAACTGAAAAAGACCACATTTCAAACAGAGCTTTAATATTTGCAATGTCTTTTATTTCTTTGAGAAATAAAAGATGTCATGTATGTACATTTCATGATGTATTATGCTTTGAAAAGAAATATGTCTACTACCATCAGATGACTTTGACCAGAGAATCAATAACAATTAATATTAGGCCATGGATCAATTACACCAAAAAAATTTGCAATGTCTTATATCACATTGGGCAATTTTTGTATATGTACATTTGTTGAGATATAGAATTTGAAAAAATCAAGTCATTCCTTGAGCCTTTTTAAAGAGCTTGGCTCTGGCAAATCACCTCTATATCTGAAGAACTCTTTTCTCCTGTATCCAGCAATGCTTTTTAAATCTGACACCCCTGCAGCCATTGCATAGCTTGAATAACAAAGAAAGTACCCTACCCTTGAAGCATTGAGTCATGGGGCATATCCAAAAATTCTGAATGCAGTTGCTCTTTCAAGCAGTAAAACTCTGAAAGCATTAAAGGGTATTGGAGTAAAACCCATGTATTTTGATAGAGTCCTCAAGCAGAACAATGGAAAGTCTAGCTCCTCACTATAGTGCTTGTGAATAACACAAAAAGTGTCTGGGTTCAAGTTTGGAAGATAGTGGATAATAGAATGAATATCCACCTTTGCTTTTCCTTTCTCTTCTATGGCTTTTCTTGTTCCCTTGCCCCTGCCAAGGTAATTGTCTTCATCCAATAAAGTTAACTGTGGTAAAAATGAAAAACAAGGTTAGATGAAGTGTAAGCACACTTTAGGAAACATGTGAAGTAACTTGAAACTATTAGAAAGAAAAGCAAGAGACACGACTGATGCAAGCGATAAGGGTCTTCAGAGAAATTCAGACAGTAGTTATCGCTTGCATCGGTCGTCATCAATATCTATTTGCAAACTGCCTAGAAACATCTAATGTTTGATAAATGAGGGGAATCCCCACAAGCAAGATATGTATTATCATTGCTGCATGCAACTCCTAGACACGACCGATACAAGCGATAAGGCCCAACAGAAAATATCCGATGGGCCTAATTGCTTGCATCGGTCGTGATCGATTTCTGACACTTCTAATGGAGAACTTGGACAAATCTGATACAAGAAAGAGATTTTGCATTGGTCCCATCTCATATCCTTAACCTAAAGTTCTTGAGAATATAGTTAACTGTATACCTTGATGTCATCTTCCTCAAGTCCAAACACGATCGATGCAAGCGATGAGGCCCAACGGAAAATATCTGATGGGCTTTATCGCTTGCATCGGTCGTGATCGACTTCTGACACTTCTAATGGAGAACTTGGACAAACTGACACAAGATAGAGATTTTGCATCAAGACCATCTCATCTCCTTTGCCTTTAAATCATGAGAATATATTTTACTACATACTTGACCTCATCTTCCTCTTCAAGTCCAAACACGACCGGTACAAGCGATAAGGCCCAACGGAAATTATCCGATAGGCTGTATCGCTTGCATCGGTCGTGGTCATTTTCTCACTAAAAAATGGAGATCTCGGACAAAAACTTTAATTCATACGAATATATCAAACAACATACCTTGACCTCATCTTCCTCCTCAATGAGCTCTTTTGAGTCAATACAAATTGTTCCTTTGTCCTCAGCGACATCCAAGAATGAATAGCCGCACCCAAACGAGTATATTCCAAGTTGCTTCTGATGCTCATCAAACTCTTCATCAGCAAGTTTTGGCTTCTCTGAGATAGCTTTCTCAAAGCATTTTGAAAGAGCTTGTGATGAATCTTTGAATTCTTCATTAGACAAATCCAAATCAAGACGCAAAAATTCCTCTCTTCTTTCTCCTTTCTTATTGATGAATCTCCTTGCAACTTCTTCTATCTCAGCTATAGCTGCAAGGCAGTAGTCCTCCCTTAGATTGAAAAGTTCCTGAATGTAAAATAGAGGTATGAAGTCTTTCTCAGAGATAAAGTAAAAAGGTAGATTTGGGAGAAGTAGGGACTTCTCAGACACTTGAACTTCTTTAGTTGGCTCCCTTATTGCAGTCTCTACTTTAAAAGTGGCCACATCAAAATCTTTGACCTGCTCTTCTTCTGCTTGGAGATTGATCTCCTCAACAATCTCCATGACACCTTTCATAGTTTTTGAGCTACCCTCAAGTGTCAGCTCTAAGCAAGGCTCGTCTTCATCATGAACATTTTCCTCCCTTTCAACTGAGATATGATCAAGCCATATCAAGAAAGCAATGTTTAAAGGGAGCAAGCAGCAGTCCTTTTCATGCTCTGGGCATAAATCAAGCTTCCCTGGCAAAGGGGATATCCTTTTGCATTTTCTTGTGATTTTAGCCCTATCTATTGGATCCTTCCCAAAGATGTGAGGATGGACATAGGTTTTCTGAGAAATAGAAAGGATCCTTACATTGATCAACCCCAAGAAAATCTCCCACTCATCCTTAAGAAAACTTTTTGAGTTCTCTAAGAGTTTTTCAAAATCAATCTTGGGGTTGAATATCGTCATTGCATCAGGAAAATAATCTACACTTAAACCCTCTTGAACCATGAAATCAAGAAGTTTCTCTGATGGAGAGACACTAAGGATCTCATTCATTCCCTCCATCTTAGCTGCAGCTTCTCATGTATGCCTATTAGGAGAACACAACCGATGCAAGCGACTAGAGCAAGTCAACGTAGGTCAAACGGCAAAAATCGCTTGTATCGGTCGTGTCGGGGACGAAAGAAAAATACGCATGTAAGTGAGACGAATTCTCTGAAGGTTGAAAGTTTGAGTTTGTGAAGGAAATAGCTATTTATAGGCGAGGAGGGAAGAAACGGTCGAATGACGTGGACCAATCACAGAGTGCCATGTGGAAAAGTGTATGTTGCTCGATGCAATGGATAGATGATGTGGACCAATCAAATCATGCCACATGGCAAAAGACGTTGGAATTCACAACGGCTATATGATGTGGACCAATCGGGGCATGCCACATGGCACAACGGTCAACTCAGTTCTGGGACCTATTTAAGCTTCCCTATTCATTTGCTTCATTTTTTTTTGTCAACACTTGCCAAGCATCGAGGTTCCATCGCCACCAAGTTTTTTGGCTACTTCACAATTTCTATAGAGAGCGCTCTCTCCGTAAGGTAATGTGGACACGACCGATGCAAGCGATTAGGGACATCCGAGATTTTTGGATAACCCTAATCGCTTGGATCGGTCATGTTTTTTAAATAGCATCGAGTCCTTGATCATACCTTGCAAATTTTGGTTTCCTTTGTGTTGCTTGATTATAACGCATTGTTACCTTTATTTTAACTTCTATTTATTGAAATATGATGATGAATTCAGGGACGACTGATGCAAGCGATGAGGGACATCCGGGCATTTACGGATGACTCTTATCGCTTGGATCGGTCGTGTCTCTAGTGAGACAAATTCTCTGAAGGTTGAAAGTTTGAGTTTGTGAAGGAAGTAGCTATCTATAGGTGAGGAGGGAAGAAACGGTCCAATGACGTGGACCAGTCATAGAGTGCCACGTGGCAAAGTGTACGTTGCCCGATGCAACGGATAGATGACATGGACCAATCAAATCATGCCACATGGCAAAAGACGTTGGAATTCACAACGGCTATATGATGTGGACCAATCGGGGCATGCCACATGGCACAACGGTCAACTCAGTTCTGGGACCTAGTTAAGCTTCCCTATTCATTTCCTTCATTTTTTTCTGTCAACACTTGCCAAGCGTCGAGGTTCCATCGCCACCATGTTTTTAGGCTACTTCACAATTTCTATAGAGAGCGCTCTCTGCGTAAGGTAATGTGGACACGACCGATGCAAGCTATTAGGGACATCCGAGATTTTTGGATAACCCTAATCGCTTGGATCGGTCATGTTTTTTAAATAGCATCGAGTCCTTGATCATAGCTTGCAAATTTTGGTTTCCTTTGTGATGCTTGAGTATAACGCATTGTTACCTTTATTTTTAATTCTATTTATTGAAATATGATGATGAATTCAGGGACGACCGATGCAAGCGATGAGGGACGTCTGGGCATTTACGGATGACTCTTATCGCTTGGATCGGTCGTGTCTCTTACAGTGGAACGAGTCATTGATTATAGCTTTCCAATTATATTTTTCTTAGTGATAATTGAGTATTTTGCATTGTAAGATATATTTGATTGATATTTGATGATAAATTTAAAGACGACCGATGCAAGCGATCAGGGACATCCGGGCATTTCCGGATGACTGCTATCGCTTGCATCGGTCGTGCCTCTGATAGTGGAAAGAGTCATTGATCATAGCTTTTTGAGAGTAAGTTTTGACAGTGGAAAGAGTCATTGATCATAGCTTTTGAGAGTAAGTTTCCACTTTTCCTAATTCCTTGCCTAAAGACTCTGATTTTGTGCAGAGTATGGCTAGAACCAAAAAGACAGCAAGGAAGTTGTACCCTGAGGGTCAGGACCAAAATGCCCAGGGGGAAAATGTCTAGGAGCAAAATTCCCAGAAGGTTCAAGCCAATGTGCCAGACAAGCCTTCAAAAAAAAGGGTCAAGTACCATGTAAAGTCCTTGAGGGAAATTAGAAGAGCTCAAAAGTCTGTGGGATTGTTGATCCCAAGACTTCCATTTATGAGAGTTGTCAAGCAGATCTCAGCCAACCTCTGTTCTTTGATGAAGACCTCATCCTTTGTCAATGCGAGGTGGCAAACTCAAGCACTGTTATGCCTGCAAGAAGCTGTAGAGGACTTTGCTATTGATTTTATGAATGATGCCTACTTATGTGTTGCTCATTCTCATAGGGTAACACTAATGGCGAAGGATTATGTTATTGTTTCAAGAATAAGATATAAATTTGATAAAGCTCTGGTTCCTATTGATCACCACGATCAAAAATTCTTCGATATTTTAAATATACCTCTAGCTCGAGTCACTCATGATCATGAAACTAGAACTGCAGCAAATAGTGAGGAGGAGAGGAAAAAGCAGGGATTATTTACAGAGGAAAGTGTCATCTTAACCCAGATTCAAAAGTTACAGAAAGAAAATAAAGAGCTCCTCAAGAAAGGAGATGGGCAAGTAATAGTTAATGTTGCAAGGCCATGGCAAAATGAATTGTTTCTTGACATTAGACCTGAAGACAACAAAATGTTGAGGGAGCTTCATGTTGAAATATCAGATAGTGTGGTCAACATTTCACTCAGGTATATCTAGAGGCCTTAAAATGCTTTTATTTTGCATAATTTTCTAGTTCCTTAACTGCATTTTTATTTCTTGATTTGTAGGGTTCTTCTTCAACAATGTGAGGAAGCGGTTCAAAGGAAAGTATTTATTTTAGATCCTCTGGTGACACACTGTTTTTTGCATAAACATGGAGATGCCAAGTCCTTTCTACAGGATTTTACAGAAGAGGTAGAATGTGTTATTTACCCATATATTGAAAAGTAAGTATTCATCTTCATTTTGGAAACATATTTGTTTCATTTAAGAAAGTATATTTACATGCAACTCATTGACAGGGGCCATTGGAGTTTGATTATTGTGGACTTCAATGCATATCAAGCTCTTTTCCCCAATTCTCTTCCATCACAGCATGGGAATTGCAAAGTGTAAGTTACTATACATTTTGTTGTTCTCTATTTTAAAGCCATGCCATCCATTCTGATTTTCACTTTACAATGCAGTGCTGCAAAGCTTCTCAAGATGCATATTGATCAGAATTTTCCTAGAATTGCTAAAATATAATGAACAAAAGCAATTTGGATACAGCCAAATTCATGTGCCATTGCAGAGAGACTCAACATCATGTGGCTGGAGAGTGATTGCAAATGCTGTAAGATTCTTGGAAAGAAGGTTCTACAGTCCTGAATTGAATTTATCAGACTACTTAGATGCATGGATCATCTTGATCAGAGAGAGAGAGAGAGAGCAATAAATAGTATCATGAAACATGCAATCTGCCCACATGATCCAGACTCACCTCCACCCCCTCCACCTGATAAAAAACAATCTGAAGATAAAAAGAAAGGGCTTCCTCTTCACTCACCATTAAAGCATGGGAACAACAAAAAGAGTCAAGCTGAAAGCTCCAAAAAGGGACAGAAGCAACAGAGAAAGCAGGGCTCCAAAAAGGATAGAAAGGGTTAAATCATTTTTGAGTCTTAGATTGAAATCAATTGTAAAACCAACCAAGGTTGGAAGATTTATTTATGTACAAATTGTATGTACTTATGCCAATCTTCATCTGGAAGATGGTCACTGTAACCATATTTATTTGCCTTTACAATATTTATATGTTTGAGAAATATACAGTTGTATTGAACCTCTTGAGAGTTAAACAAAAGTTCATTGCATGGTCCAATTAAATTTGTTCATGTCACAAATATGAATGCATTGTGGGTTTCTTACTTCATTCCTGTTGGAAAGTTTAAATTGGAGAAGATGCAGAAGGACATAAAGAATTAAGAGGACACGACCGATACAAGCGATACGGGGAATCGGAGAATTTTGGATTGCCCCTATCGCTTGCATCGGTCGTATTATCCATTTCATCGTTGTTGCTAGTTGTTTTTATACTCGTGAGTCAAATCTTTACGCAAGGTCACTTCTTGAAGTCTCTCGCGGTAGTTTGCTAACACGACCGATCTGAGCGATAAGGGCCATCCGACAATTTCAGATTGCACTAGTCGCTTGCATCGGTCGTCTTCACTTATCTCGTCTCCTCTATTTTATGCCTTAAGACATGCTCTTCTAATATTGAAATACCAAACCTTGGATTGAAATTTGCACCAGGTTCTCCACACTCTCTTATATTACTTGTTATGTGTACTATGATAATTTCTCTTGCATTACTTGAGGACACAAAAGTTGGATAGAATCAAATTATTTAACTGAGACTAATGTGCACCTTTGATAGACTATAATTATTAAATTGAAATTAGATATTGAATTCTAGATCTCTTGTTCATCTAGAATTAACTTATGCAAGTTCCTGTATAATTATTTCTTAGTTGGAACCTCATCAGAATGTTAAGATTAAACAAATAAATGCCAATATGAGTTTAGATGAAGGGGGATAATTGAAGTCATCAATTCACTCCTGCAAAAAAAAATCAATGGAAATATGAAATTAAGGACCTAAAAAATATCTAAGGATGTCTTGGTTTATATTCTTATCATTATACAATAAGAACCTCATCAAAATCTTGAAAGAAAATTTAAAAAATGCAAATATGACTATAGACATTTAAAATTAATAATTTAACACACATTGTTTGTAGCCATCCTGCAAAGAAAATTCAATGGAAGTATCAATAGAAGCTTCTATTAGATGAAGATACATTATGTAAGAATGTCAGGGTTAACTTGTTACAATCTTAAAGGTTGGAACTTAATCACCCTTGGTGGCAGGCAACTTATGCAAGATAATGATTTCTCTGATCTAATGTTAACTATTGCATCATCAATTGAGAATCTACACTGAGATGATACCTCATCAAGGTATTCTAGAAGCTCCCTTACATTTCTGAGATTCCAATCTGCAATTATGTTCCTTGATTGAAAATCTGGATGAATCAATACTTCTAACTCAAATTCTGGACAGCTCTCCTCTGAGTCCAAGGCTATCCAAAGTCCAAGCTTTTTTTTCCACCTTCTATAGTCATATCCTAGAACCAGAGATTGTTGACATATCTGATATGAGATTGAAAGAGAATTGGGACTAACTTTACATAAAATAATGTCACCTAGCTTTTGAACTTCTTTGCTATCCCATTCCCTACCTAAAACATCATCAATCTCTGAAATAGAGACTCTCCTATTCAACCACATTGTTTTTGTTTTCTGTAATAACATGTTTTTAAAGCATGCTACAAAGACATGAATAGGCAAAAACCATTGAATCTTTATCCTTCTCGAAATTCGGCCTGCAGACATTGCCTTTTGGATGTCAAATTTAATTTTGCATAGAAAACTTGAAACTGTTGAATGATCAGGAGCATCCCAATCTAATGAAGAGATGCAAGGACCACGTACAGTACAAGAATTCCATAAGAACTCCTCCCTGATGGCACTTGATAATCTGCATAATGGACAAATAACTCTACGCTATTGAAAAATTGAACAGATTTGTCTGCATACATGAGTTCTGCATATTCCTTATGAAGAACTCTGAATGTTCCTATTAAACATTCAACAGGTTGCCATTCCACAATATTGGAAGGAAAGATATCTGCAGTACAAAAACATATGTTTTATTATACAAAATCAACTAGAATGATAGAAGAGCATTGTCAAACTTCACTTACAGTACGAAGGGAATTGCAGATGATTTTCTAGAACAAGATCCTTAGCGGTGTACACATGTTGTACTCGTGCAAACCAACCGCATCTCTTCAATTTGAAACTGAGAATACGTCCCTTCCAATGGTTTCTTGTGTTGTCTCTTTTGGACTCTTGACTTTATGGGCACCTCTACAGCTAGGAAGCATAGTTACCCAGTCATTTACTTTCACGGAAAGAGGTTTCCACAAAGAATTCTCTCTTCTGTTGTAAACCTCACATGAAGTTACGCGATTGGAAGGACGACGAGAAGAAGAAGCCATTTGAACTTAGGAGAAGAAGGATGTTCAAAGCGAGAAACCGACGTTCACAAATTTTGGCAGTATTTATAGAGAAAAAGGCTTTGTACACGTGGAAACTTTTGATTTGATGTAAACCCTGTCACTGAATGATCATGACATTTTGTGAACCCAAAAATATTTCGTATCTTCAAAAATCAATTCCTTCTTGGAAATTCGAGAATATGCTTTGTGTAGTGTGCAAAAGTATCTTTTTTTGCATCAAACCGAAAAATTGTACACTGAATACGAGACTCTTCATCACTTTAGCGGCGCTTTGAGAGAAGATTGTATTAAAAAAAGAAATTCTCCATACGGTTAAAAGAGACAGCAATGTTATATTCTTGTACACGTGGAAAGATGCTATTTGTCAATTTCCTTAATCTCTCATTAGCAAACAGCCCCTTTTCAACCGTTTTTCGCCCTAATGCTACCATGTACATAGGGATGGTAGGCAGTGTGTGTGTGGTGGCGGTGAATAGTTGTGATGTAGGTGTTGATAACAAGAAGGACAAAGGGATTTGGGTGAAGGGTTGGGGGAGGTAAGACAAATAGGAATAGAAAGGTTGGAGAGCTTTTGTGATGGAGGTCATAGAGGGAACTAACATTGAAGAAGGTTGAGTGATAGGAAGATCGAGAAAAGTTGATTGAGAATCTAGATGACCTATCACCAATGTAGTGGAAGCGGGGTGTCCAATAGTGGGATCAATGAAAGAACATGTTGGTTGGGAGGTGGTATGATACAGTGGATTGTCAAAGGAAGAAAAGAGGGACAAAATGGAAGTTGGGCTATGGAAGATGAAGATGTGTTCGGTAGGCATTGTAGTAGGTATGATAGTCACATCCTCGATTCTAGGGGATGATCTTGGAGGCATCTGAAAAATTGGTTCAAATGTCTCTTCTTGGATGATAGTTATTTAAGTTCCAAGAGTTCTAAGGGGAGATATCAGGGGACTTGGTATACTAGTGTTGATTGCTTGGGAGATTGTCTCTCCTTGTGTTGCGAAAACTGTTACGATAGTCATATCGATCATTTAGGGTGTCATCATTGTCATCACTATAGTGGTGATGGGAACTTGGATACTTTTCCCTGGCCTTGGTCGGGTTTGTAAATATTTGTGGATCATATGATGCATGTGGTCCTTGCAGCATGTATCTTATGGCCTCCACTACTCCAAAAGTTCTTGAGAGAATTTGCAGAGATTCACTAAGTTGAGAATCTACACCGGCTTCTTCCAAGAGTTGGGTCATGAGCAATCTGTTGCTCTATTCAATAAGTAATTTTTGGGATCAAACATTCTCCATAATTTGGTATAATCAACGGAGCTATGTGGTATATGCAGGAGCTCTACTACCTACTTCTTCTTCTTCTTCACCCTCAGGTTGCTCTAGTTGCTACGAAAGTGTTCTTTGTTGATCGTCTTTGGACCAATGTATGTGACGTTCTTCTCTTGATTGTCCTATCCTTTTTGTGGAGGTGCAATTCGAATAGTGAATGGGGGCATTGTGCACTCTCCTTTTGGTGAGATATCTAGGGTTGTGACAACTCCTTGTGGTTGAATGCATGGGATAGTGCCTCACATCCTCTTAGATTGATGAACAAAAGAGTAGAGACCTTTAAAAAGTTGCAATTGAGACCACATAAAAGCATGCTCGATGGGCACATCATATGATAAACACATGTATATAGTATGTGTAATTGGACATAACCCCCTGAAGACTGGTTTCATGAACCACCTCTTATTAGCCTCATATAATTGCTCAATGATCCAAACAGGAAGCTTGATGGTTAGTGATCCTGTCTCTACCAAATAGAGGTTGAACCAAATTATTTTATGTGGCTGAGTGAATCGGTCTTGACTGGAAAATGCAAAGTGCTGCATGCAGAGATGAAGGGTTATGGAAATGTTAGGTGTCAGCATAGCCATAGCTTCATGATTTTCTTGTCCTTCATGTTTTCTAGTACCAACGTTTCTTTTTTTGAAGGGACGTATGTACCGTGTAGGTTGAGTGCCTCTCTGACTAAATCCAAAGTGAGCTCAAATTTCTTCAGTTCATTGTTTCACAACAAGGAATGGCAAAGGTTCCTTGTCAATCCCTTACACCACTAGCCTACAAAGTGGATACCAGATAATAACATCATTTGAAATCTGGTTTTGGTAAAGGAGCACTAAAATATTATTCCAACCTTGCACATTCCCAAATGGCTTGAAGTTTGGGGGTGTTCTGGAGTTGCCCAAACTCTCATGAGAAAAATTGAAATCTTCGTCAAACATTATCAAAATTGCACTTTGACTCCCATATGTATGTTCTCTTAACTGCCCTCGCATCCCATTGAACCAATGAGAATGTCCACTAACCGTTTTTGTCAGTCCCATAGGTGGATCCTGAATAGCTATTTGATGGAGGTGGCATAACTCTTTAGGCTACTCGATTGATGGCATTTCAATAGGTAGGTTTCCCATATCATCTGCTGGTTGATTTGTCCCTGCTTGCAAACTAGTGCTTGCTCTATGAGCCATGAGTAGGATGATAGCTACTGATTGCTTATCTGCTAGAAGAAGAAGATCACTTTAGTATTGCAACAAAGAAGAGATGAAACCTTGTTCCCCTCGCAATACCAACATGAAATTTGTGTGATTTAGTTGCTAGTCAAGTGTCACCGAGTGAATGTGTGTGGGAGTTAGAAGTTTAGTTGACTTCTTAGATGCATACTCTGGATATGTAGTGAACTCAAATTGCATCTAACAGTGTACATTTAATTTGCAATGTTAAATCAGGTGGTTTAGTACCAAATATAACTTTCCAAACTTCCCTTAGGGGGTTATAGATTTTGCCAAAAATTACAATTACAGGTTTCATAGATGATTCCCCTTGGATTTGGGACTTTTTGGGCACCCATTTCCAAGTAGTACTAGGTGAATGTGAATGTGCTCTTGTTGTGATGACATGTTTTAGCTTCAGATCCTGTTGAGTGAGTGCATGTGAGTGATGCCTCGACTCTAGAGGATTTCTTGTGGCAAGTTGAGCATTTAAGCAAGTCTTAGGCACCCAGATTTATCTAGTATTGGGGTCTGCCTTCCTTGATCGCTTAGGTATCCATATGGAGATGACTCGCCAAGGCTGACTTCTAAAATATGGAGTTACTGTCTCCTTGGATTGCTTTGTTGGCAATGTGCATACTTGTTCTGACAAGAGGGTAGGTGTTTGTTCACTCATGTCTCTAAATATGCTTCACTCCATGAGGAACTCTGTTTTGTACCGGTTGTTGGTTGTCTGTTTCATCTACTTCTTGGGTTTCCTTGCTTATTTTTCTTGGATCATCTTTTGAAAAGAAGGGAAATTCATATTTGCTTCTATGACTCCCGCATGAGTGGCCTTGTTCTGCACCATATAATTTTGGACAAGAATAGCATCATTATCTTCATGTGTGCTCTTGGAAGGACCACGTGTGGATGCCTTTCCTAGTTCCTTGAGTGCTTGATTTCCTAAGTCAATTGTGATGCCATTTTGATTTTCCCAAAATTGAAGAATTCCACTTCTTAGGCTCAGGTTGACTACATGGTCATAGATCCAATCTTGAACCAAGACAAAGGATTTGGTAAGATCCTCATCCTTACACACTAGCATTTTGACTATCATTCGAACATCTTGAAGGTAGATGGGAAGCTCCATCTTGCCCATGCAAGAGGTTTCCACACCTACCTACCCTATGAGATATGCTTCTATAGGATTGATACTTAATTGCAATCCTTGATAGTAAGAGAGTCTAACTACACTAATGGCGGCACTTGAGTCAATCAAGGCTCTTATAGTCTCTGCACTCTTTCTCCTCAATTTCATTCACCGTATGTGCTTTAGGGCTTTTGCTTGAGCTTCTTCTCGAATTCATTTTTCCTCTTCCTTATGTTTCTTTGCAGTGTTGAGTCGACTAAGAATGTCTTCAGTGAGAGGTTCTTGATATAATTTTAATATGCATCCACTGATGTAACTAGGTAGAATGTCACCTTCTAGAGTAGCTAACTAGATTGCCCCACTTTTTGAGATCATATTGATGAGCATAGGTCCATAGCCACGCTTCTCCAACTTCCATGCATGTTGCTTCAATGTGTATACTAAGACTAAATCTCCCCACTTTCAAGCCCGTATCCTTCACATGGGCATCGAAGTATGCCTTTGTCTTTTCTTGGCTATGTATATTCTTGCAGCTGCTCTTAATCTCATTTCACCTAATCATTCAAGATCAAAGATTCTAGACAAGAACCCATGGCCGGTGCATTGATACTCTTGTCCTGCTTTCAATTTGGGTATCAAGAAATCTAAGGGTAATACTGCATTTTGGCCAAATATCATCTAGAAGGGTGTGGCTTGGAGCACCATTTTATAAGAAACTCAATATGCCCAAACAACATGATGTAGATGTTTGTCCCAATTAGAGTGCTTATTATTCACCAATTTAGTGAGAATAGTGCAAAGTATCTTGTTCAAGCTTTTGGATGGCCATTGGCTTGCCATAAACACTAACCAATTTGATCGGCAAACCATATCTTGTAAATGCATTTTCGAAGAAGAACTTGGCCATGGTTTGTGCATCATTCTTCTTGGTGGCTTTCGCCTCCACCCTCTTGGTGAGATAATTTGTGGCAACAATGATGTATTCCACTTGTGAACTCTTAGCTAAGGGATTAATAGGACCTACAAAGTTGATTCACCACTTAGAATGCATGTCCGCCCATCATGGGTTTCAATGGCATCTCTTCTTTACATATCGAATATTGAGTTTGCTGACAAATGTCACACCGCTTCACATAGGTATGTGCATCCATGTGAAGGGTTGGCCACCAAAGATCTATGAATAGAATTGCCTTAATCACATGGTCTGGTCCAAAATGTCCTCCTGGCACACCTTGGTGAGCATTTTCTAAGATCTTAAGATATTCACTCTCATGAACACACAGTGTTAGGTATCCTTCTCTTCTGTGCTTGTATAAATTATCTCCAATGAGCGAATAACATAGTGCTTCCTGTGCTAAAATCTAGACAATGTCATCTCTTGAGGGAATGTTTTCATCTTGAAAAAGGCTACCAAAATTTTGCTCCAATCTGGCACTAAAGACACTTGATAAAGAGTGGCATGTTCCACTGGTGGTCCAACAACACAGATTGGGTTCCTTACACATCCTATGGACATCTACTTCCATTATTGGCCAATATACACCTAAATTTTGCATAGTCTATAAGGTTCAATGTTTGGAGTGATGTTGTTGTAGTGCACCTACATGTGCTAATTTCAACCATTTTACATGTTCATCTTCATCCATACAGCAAGTCTTGATCGGTGTGCTTATACACACTGCCTACTAGTATGTAGTACTTTTGAGACCTCACTACTTCTTTATCTCTCACTCTCAGTACAAGATGTTTAGGTGCCAAGGTGAGAATAGGCACTATAGTTTTGGCCCTTCAAGCACTACTTCTAGACTCAACAAGTAAGCATCAAGAAGCTCATCTGCTACTCCTTGAGGGGACTCTCTTGAAGTTTTCCTATAAAGGTGATCTACCCTAAGGTGATTCCTACCTTTCCTAACCACAACTTCAAAGTC
The DNA here is from genome assembly GCA_020310875.1 of Ceratopteris richardii. Lineage (NCBI taxonomy): Eukaryota > Viridiplantae > Streptophyta > Polypodiopsida > Polypodiales > Pteridaceae > Ceratopteris > Ceratopteris richardii. Next base: position 64,033,338 of record CM035412.1, on the reverse strand, counting down.
GTATTCAATTAGTATGAGGAACCATCTTACTAATCTACCAATATAGCAAGGTTTGTTCACTAGATAGAGTAATGCTTGATGGTCTATAAATTTTAAACTTATTTGCAAGAAAATAATGTCTAAACTTTTTAACCACATATAACATGCCTAATCCATCTCTTTGAGTAGTGGTATAATTTTGTTCCTCCACATTCAATTGTCTACTAGACTAACCTTAAAGCAATTGGAAGATTCATATTACCTTCACCTCAATGTGCATAGTGTGAGCATGGAACACAGGGTTCCTTTTTGTGACCACTACATGATGCATCATATATGCCCATAATGGGTAATTGGTACCATCCAACTTATCCTCAACAGTCAACATATGGAATACATCATTGCTTACAACCATGACCATTGACTAAAATACCCTAACAAAGAAAAAGTCATTGTATCTCAAAAAGTTGAATAGAACTATCCTATCGAGCTCTACTAAACTTGTAGCAAACTTCGAGACTCTTCTACTGGCGAATTGAAACTTGTATGTATGTTTGATACAAAAGAACAAAATTGCCTACATAGGCACTATGACAGTGCATTTGGAGGCCGAAACGAGCTCAGATCAAAATTTTGGTATCACACAGCAAAGTTGTCTTGTACTTCTAATCATCTTGAGTATGCTCACCAACTTTCATGCGATTCTAAGACTGTGATTGGAGGGGTGTCAATGACACCTTAGATGAAGTGACAACCTGCTTTAATACCAATTGTTGGAGTTTCAGCCATGTGGAAGCACATGAACAACACAAGGAAGAAGAAGAAAGCACAACACACAATACCAAGTGAATGTACAAAGATAAATAACATGTTAGGGTTATAGGTGTATACAAGCCAAGGGAAAAAAACCTCCTAAAGAGGGAGAAAGTGATGTGATGTTCCTAAGTGTGTTCATACACATCACTACTGAAATATATCAACAAAGACATGTTTTCCCCCCTCAATCAGAATGGTGGGTGCCCAATTTACATCTTGAAATATTTTTATCCATAACTAGGAACTGTTTGAAGCATGTAAACAATTCCAACTTTGTTTTCAACGGACACACCCATGCATGCCAAGAGAAATCATAAATAAAATTCATGAAGGACAGGTAGTTCTCCAATGAAGGTGTTTGCATAGGACCATAGACATAATTGTGAACAAGCTGCAATTTATGAGCAGCTCAAATTGAAACTTCTTTTGGGAAGGAGGAACACTGCATTTTGCACAAAATAAAGCCTTCATATATGGACATGTTTATAAGGTGCCTCAAGTTTGATCAAAGAGGATACCATTTTAAATTTCTACAGACAAAGCAAACAACCAAAATTCAAATGACCAAAGCGTGCATGCCGAAGCTTTGAATTTGAGATAGCATGAGAATCTTGATTTGCACATGTTATTCATAGATCTTGCATAGTCTATGAGCTTATACAGACCATGCATAAAATGCCAAAAGCAATAATAACATCACCATTTGAGAGATCATGGATTGTACATCTTTCATCGACAAATTCGACAACCAAGCCAATCTTGGCTAATTTTGAAACTCAAAATAGATTCTTGTTGATCCTTGGCACATATAAAGCATCTAAGAATGTGAAAGAACTACCATCAACAGTAATCAAAATGATCTTATCAACTCCCATTACAAGATAAGAGGAGTTGTTAACATATGTGACACTATTCCCCATAGTGGCAAGCTCAAGTTAATTGAATAAACTATGCTATGAGGTAATATGTTTGGTTGCCCCACTATCAAAGTACCAAACATCTCATTCTATTGTAGTCATACACTTTTCATGAAAACATGGGTCATATCTACAAATAGTATTAAATGCATGTTCTTCATTCTAAACAAGATTAGTAGACTTTGTTTTAGGTATGGAAGCCTCTAAAACAACCATCCTAGCCTCTTTCTTCTTTGCATCTTTTGTAGCTAGTTTAGGACAACTCTTTATGACATGATCATTTACCTTATAGTATTTTAAAAACTATTTTTGCTTTTATGTTTTTTTCTCCTCTTTGTCTTCCTTCTTTGATTGTGTACCATTAGCATATTTTTTTATTACTAGTAGATGAGCTCCATTTTCCTTTGCCTTCTCACTAGCTAAGAAAGCTTAATCTACAGCACACATACTTGACCTATTTTGTCTGGACTAATCTTCTTGCAACAAAACAGAGACTAACTCCTCAAATGTTAAGGCATTTGGATTGCCTTTCATAATCAATCAAAGAGTAGAAGCAAAACTCTAATATGAATTTGGAGGACCTTTAAGAATAGTCTGCACAAATCAACTACTTCAAATCTTTGATCTTTGTCAAAAAACTTTTCATGGAATCTCCTTCATTCATATGATCACTCTCCAACTTTTTTCAGAGCTAAGCAACATGAGCCTCATTTCTTGCTTGATATAAAGTTGTAAGTGTACACCAAGCATCCTTTGTTGTCTTGCAAGAGCCAATGTGAGGAATAATGGCATGTTTGATAGACAAAGCTATCAATGCATGTGTCTAAGCATCTCTTCCATCCCAAGAAAGTTGCTTTGGGCAAGCAAGAACCGCTCGATAACCAAGAAATTAAATATCACATCTTCAACCTTATTAAAGCTACAACCTTCTCTAATATCAATTGTTGGAGTTCAATGTCTATGGAATCACACTGAAGCATAACACAATACACACTGTATTATCAAGTGAATGTACAAACATATGTAACATGTTAGGGTTATGTGTGTATATACAAGCCATAGGAAAACAAACCTCCAAAGGAGGGAAAAAAGTGCCTCAGTGGTCCTAAGCTTGTTCACTCACATTACTCCTTAAGTATATCAACAAATGATACACAGACATACACATACACATACTATTGTGAAGTAAGAATCAATGTTGAGTCAAACAATCACAATAGTTTTTAACTCACAATCATACATGCACATACACAAACATATACTATTTTGAAGTAAGAATCAATGTTGAGTTAGACAATCACAATAGTTTTTAATTGATAATCATACACACATGCATACACACACATACTCTTGTAAACTAAGAATCAATGTTCAATCAAAAATCACAATACTTTTTGGCCCACAATCATACAGGCACATACACATATGAAGTATTTTGACGATGATGCACCATACTAAACTCTCCTACTTGAGAGCTCCACAATGATACCCTCAAAGTACAAAATTGAGCTCAGGACACTGCACACAGTAGTCTGCACAGAGGCTGTAAAATACGCTGAAAAACACAGTACACAAGGAGCACAATTACAGACTTCTTCGATGTTACAAAATGCACTCAAACTTACAATCTGTGGCTAACTAGGCCACTATATGTTTTATTAAGGAACATATACAAAAGTGTTCGACAGCCATTTGGCCTATCACATGGACACTAACGATAACAATCTCCCACTAAAGGCCAATATGGCCAAAGTGAGATTATGGGAGAAAAATAAAGAATGATAAAGAATACGTGAGTGTAAGTATACAAACCATACTTCCCACTTGATGGGCATGTTAAATAGTATACAAGTAACCATGTAACGTCATGAATCAAGTAACCCCCATCAAATGAAAATAGTGTGGAAAGCTATCATGTGGTAGATCTTTAGTCAAAGCATCTGCAACATTATCTCAAGTATGAACCTTCTCAAGAATAATGCACTCAATGGTTAGGTAGTCTCTAATGAAGTGATACCTCACCTCAATGTGCTTGGTCTTTGCATGATAGATTGGATTCTTAGCCAATGCAATGGCACTCTGACTATCACTCAATAAATGAGGTACATGCAGAGGTAGAACCATATCACAAACAAGATGAGAAAGCCACAATGCTTCCTTACATGCCTTACTTGCTGCAACATACTCTTCTTCTGTAGTGGAAACAACTATACATTCTTGAAGATGAGATCTCCAAGAGATAGTGTTGTATAACTATGGGTCAAAGTGGCCAAAGACATGGGTTTTGAGGGTCCAAAACTACTTGGAGAACCCTTGGAGTTTATTGGGAAACCCTTGGGAAATTGTCTCCAAGAGTATGGTTTGAACCCTTGAGTTGTTTTGATTTATTTACTCCCAATTGAAGGGTTTGGACCCTTAGTATTGATATTTTCTAAGGGTATGGTATTTGACCCTTAGGGAGGCCTCTCAAGCCTTGAGACTTGTACGTACAAGCTTAGGAGAAGTCCTTTTAGAATCCATGTGAGAGCCATGTGATTCCTTGTGATTTCCAAGGTTAGAAGGCCTTGGATTAGCATCCATGTGGAGGGGACACTTGGCAGGATCTCCTCACATTTCCCCCCTTGGCCTTGAGGTATATATATGGGTGGAGTTGGTTGGGTGGATATGTGCATCTCTCATCCCTTGTGAGCTTAGTCTTGTTAGGATATTATTATTTTAGTCTTTGCTAGACTTATTGTTTTGCAACATTGGCTATCGTTTGTAGTGTCGCTTCCTACCAAAAGGTTAGTTCATACGAGCATGCGAAGCTCTCTATTTAATCCATGATGTAGAGAATTGATCGTGACCAACGGGACATCAAGCGCCCAATGTGCCAACCCCAATATGATATCGGGTCAGTATGAGTGTGCACGTTCGTATACGGAAGCTCCAGATTTTATTAGCGTCCTAGTTTCAAAATTCTCGCATATGGGATTTATGTTGCACAATTCATACTCCCGCTTTCTATAGCGTCTTGCATGCTCGATTACTCACGCTTTCTATATCACCTTTATGACAAGGAATCTTCTCTTCCTTTATGAGAAGGAATCTTCTCTTTGAAATAGAATATAGAAGTTTGTCTCGTATATTATATATGAGATGAACGTTATTCTTTACGTACCCTCTTTTCATCTTGCTTCATTATTAGAAGTAAGAGAGGAGGTAGAGAAGACAATTTCCTTTCACATTTTAGTATTTATTATACTCACTTGAACCATGCATACTTAATCTATGACAAGAACGTCATTAATTTTTTCTTCATAAAAGAAAGGATGAAGCTTAACCTTAAAGATAGGTACTCTTCATCTATGTTTGGTTTTACTACATGTTTGCTAAATCTTTCCTTACTTTTGCATTAACTCATCGTTGGAGCATGAATAAAAGCTTCAATTTTGATATTTTTAGGAGGTTAAATTTTTATGTGAATTGCACATAGGAGGATAAGGTAATGAAAGGCAAACACATAATCATGGAAAAGTAATAGAGAGTTCTAAGCACTTACACGCATTATTGCAAGGAAAAGACGATTGGATGTGCATTTTCTTTTTACCCAAAGGATAATTCGAATGCACAAGTTCACTTCCAAGGCTTTCTAGTCATGAGAAACAATTTTAGATGCACAATAGTATGTGCATTTGTATGAAATTATATTGAGATATCTAACGGGCACACAAGTAAGTATTCAACTGCCCAAGAAGGACTAACAAAATGGGAGAGGTGGAATGGCTCAAGCCGACTTCTTCACCATCGAAGCACTGAACCTAACTTGTAATCTGTGGTCAACCATTTTTCCTACGAAAACCAGATTCTTTGTTATATTTAGAACATGCAGCATATTAGCAAGATGTTTTACCTTTGTGTCCTCCATAGATAGTGCTATGTTTCCTATAAGCTTGATAAGATGTGGTGTGTCATCACCTATTTCAACATACCCAAGAACTGGTAATTTTTCCAAACTACTAAACCATTTTGCATGACTCATCATGTGATTTGAAACACCTAAATCAACATACTAGACATTACCATTCAATTTTGAAACATCAAAAGACATCATATTCATCATGTGATGTTGGGCCATGAACAGCTTCTTAGAATCATCTACACTTGTGGATTCATAGTTGTTTTGATGCCTTTTGTTATTTTGATTCTTCAACCTGCAATCACATTCAAAATGTCCATGTTTACCATAATTCTAGCATCCTTTATTGTCATTACCTGAATCAGTTTTTTGGAAGTTTCTATGGCCTCTTTGGCTCCCCCTGCCTTGAAACTATCCTCTACCTCCTGCATGATTCTTATGTTGACCTTGGTCTTGGTTATTTTTTCCTCTCCCACTTTTGAAACCTCTACCTCTTCCTCTATCGGAGTAGAATACTTGCTCAAAACTAGGTTTTCCTTGGGATTTTAGTCTCCACCAAGATTCTTTTCTTCAATAATCAGCATAGACACCAGACTAGTAACATTCGAAATATTTTCCTTGGTCTACATAGAAGTTTTGAACTGCTTGTATGCAACTCTTAAACCATGAAGGAACACTTCCACCTTATCATCATCATCATCATCTACATTCATGTCAATAGATGTAAGTGACTCACATATAATTTTGATTTTCAAAGTGTAGTCACTTACTGACATGCCCTTTTTCTCGAGTGTATGCAGCTCATGTATTGGTCTTATACAATGTGACCAAACTATTACAAGCCTCTTTCAGAGTCTCGACATCCTGTATGTTCCCAATTATGCTATCTATGCTAATAGATAGCCAATACATTACCTTTTGTGCTCCTTGATTCCAGTCTTCAAATGCTCTTTACTGGTCTACAATCCCCTTCCTCTCTGGTAACTACAGAGCATTTTTGTTCTTTGCTTTGATGTACTTCCAGTAGCCTTTTCCCATCAAAAAAAAATCTTCATTTTGAATCTCCAAGTATGGAAGTTGTTCTTATCCAACTTATTACTCATAAGCTAACTCATTCCATCCGCACTTGCCATTTCTACACTAATTTGCAACACTAAAAAATCATTAGAAAGCTTGAATATTGTCACATTATGATGTGACATTTTGATCTCAAAAGAACACAATTTTTGTGTATCAACAATATACGGAATCACTTGAAATCCTAGATCTACAATGTTTAAGTGTTCCCCAATAGAATGCAAATTAGAGTTTTGCAAACTGACCTAATTTTTCCATGAGCTCTGCCTTTCGAGCTCAAAATGGAGGTTGAGATGACTTCTACCTTCACACCAAATTTTGTAGCAATCTGAGGTCATTTTTTAATCTCTCTTTCTCCATGCCTTCTCACGTACTCTTCATTATTGGCATTCTCCACAATCTGTCTACAGCCAACCTAGCTCTAATACCATGTCACGAGGAAGGAGATAAGGAAGAGAGTTCACTCATACACTCTCACACTCAAAGAGGAGCACACACACAGATTGAGGCAAGGAAGAAGTATCTTCTTTTTCTTCTTCTATTGCATAAAAGGAATTTACAAAAATTAACTAATACAATCATACAACTAGTGCAATATATAAAGAATAGTACATAAGGAAAAACTCAATGTCCGCGAATGACTGAGGTGGCAAGAAACAATTGTGTCATCACTCTCGGTAGATGAACCTATTAAATCTCACTAAAGCATCTCTGACATATATCAACATGACCACTATACATAGAGAAATGAAAGAGTGATATGTGTCATCCTTGATCATCACATATTGAGCTTGAATTTATCCTAATTGTTGCTAGAGTCAAGGGCTATGACTATTTCACCTTTGTAATTTGTGTGATTTGGGTCATGACAAAGCAAGTACACTATGCAATATCAATCTTTGTATTGTTCATCAAAATATATGGCTATAAGCAAGTTGGCTAATACATAGTGATGGAAATCACAAGGGGAAATTGAAGATGTAACAAACTATCACAGTCTAGGTAGAAGTCTTAATTATGCTACTCTCGCAAGATTAGATATCAGCTATAGTGTGAGTGTTTTGAGTTAGTCTATGCACTCAAGTAGGAAGCCACACATGGAGGTAGCCAAAAGAAAACTCAAGTATCTCAAGGAAAATTCAATGAAAGACTATTTTATTCTTACACATCTGATATAGATATAAAGATCATTTCTAATGCAAATTGAGTAGGATCCAGAGATGATAGGAGAAGTACCTCTGGTTATCTTTCATTTGTAGGTTCTAAACTCTTGGTAATCAATGAAGAAACCTACTCTTTATCTCTCATCTACCAAAGTTGAATATAGAGGATTAGCCAAGGCTACTCGACACTATGTGTATTAAGACATTATATGTTGATTTCGGAATCAAGGCTTCAACTCCTCATATATTTAGTGACAAAATGATTTTTTCACATCTTGCAGAAAATTCCACCTACCATGCAAGGACAAAACACATTGAGGTCCACTACCACTTTGTTAGGGAGAAGATCACAAACAAATAAATTGAGCTCTCATACATCTCAACTCAACAACAATGTACATACATGATGACTAATGCTTTGGATGGAGTGAAGCTAAGTAGGTTCAAATCAATGATTGGACTTTAAAAGATCGCAAAAGAATGGAGAATCAAGAATCTTAGGCTTGAGCTGGCATTGTTGGTACATATGGCAAGCCTAATGAGCTTGACCATCTACTCCATGAACTATGAGGATCATATATATATAACAAGCAGATTCATTCCTAGTTCATGGTTTAGAGAGCATTTCATTTAACTTACTCTTTTTGTATAAAAGTTGTAGACCTTAGATTCAAGATTCAATGTAAACTGAATGGAGCCAAAATCAAAAAGTCCTATTTGAGTTCAAAATTCAATTCAATAGTTGAAAAGAGTATTGTAATTTTTGGTAGAATCATCATCATCATCCTTGAACTATTCTATAGTGTTGATTGTTTACTATTCATATCTTTTGAATTCACAGGATCATATAAGTGAATCTATGGTCTCAAGCTCATAATCAGTACATGTATCATAAATTTAACATTATTGTACATGTATCATAAATTGAACATCATTGTGAACTTTTATATGTGAGGATTTTATCATTGAATCTTTATGTGAAGAGATATGAATCAATTTCCATGACTATATATGCATTTTCTTCTTGTTAAAATGTTAGGACCACACCTGTGAGTTCTTAAATATATTTCTCACATTCTAGAAACTCTAAAATCAATATATAACTTGGAATATCTCAAACTACCTTCATATTAGAATCTGTGCAAAAGCATTTGCTCAATTAATAGCAGTTTAAAAGCAATGAGCATTTTTTTGAGTGGCTTCCTCCAAAAATAGAAGGTTTTCTTTTCATGCTCATAATCTATAAAATAGTTTGTCTTGACATAAACTTTTTAGAACATCACTCCAAAATACTATGTTCATAACCATGCATGATAAAAAAGCATAGGAAGCCTTTTAATGTGCCCAAGAAAGAAATAGGCAGTTCTAAAAATTCTGAATACAAATACCAAACCAAGCGTTATTCTACCTATAGAAGACTTCCAAGTGTTTCAAAACAAAGTTATGTACACAATAGACACAATAGTGCAAACAAAAAACCTCCAAGCTCTTCAATCTCACCCAAAGTGTACTTGAACCTCAATAATGATCTTTGAAGTTCATAAAAACTTGAGACAATGCATCCCAAGAAGCAATGACCTAGCCTTGATACCAATTATTAGAATTTAAAGGGACCCTACCTTTCTACAAGAAGGATAAATTTGGACCTCATAATTGGTCCCATTTTTGGGAAATGGTTAAAAATATGATCAGCCGTCTTTATTAGATTTTTTTATAAGTCAAAATCCAAACTCTAATTTCAAATTCTATTGTGAAAAGCACTTTTTTAAGTCAAAAGCAAATGACACTTGGCAAAAATCAATTAAAACTAGATCATGTGATCCAATGGTCACTAGTTATATCACATGGCAGCTTGAAAAGCAGTGAACAAAGCCAAAAAAAGGCACTTCCAAATATTACATAGTAAATAACATTGCAATTTATGAAAAGAAATTTTTTTGAGTTTTTTGGGGTGTGTTTGACTTGCATATATTTACAAAACACTTGGAATCTTAAAGAACATCACTTTTTGGAGCTCCCTTTATGAGCTAAGCATGGAGGTGGTGTTTCTTCACCTTAGAGAGGTGGAGGTGTGTTTCTTCATCAACTTCATGGTCTGTAAGAGCTTGAAAATTCATTGTTGTGAGTATTTTGAATATGCTTGCTTGGAGAAGCTTATCTTTTGGAGGGGCATATACTTTAGTTTTGGAGATTCGTGAAGCTATTGGATGGCATGTACATCAAGGCATATTCTTATGCTATCTTGTAACTTCTTTCATGGAATATAAAGATTGCATTTGGAGCATCACTCCTTACTGTTGATATATTTAGGTAGTGATGTGAATGAACACTCTAGGACCGCCGAGGCACTTTTTTCCCTCTTTAGGAGGTTTTTTTCCCCCAACTTGTATATACGCCTATTGCCCTAACGGGCTACTTATCTTTGTACATTCTAGTGGTAATACATTCAATATTCTGTGTTGTGCTCCAAGCTTCTTCTTCTTCCTTGTGTTGTTCGCATGTTTCTACAGACGTGTAACTCCAACAATTGGTATTAGAGCAGGTCGCCACTTCATCTATGGCATTGTCTACACCTCTCTAGTTGCAGTCTCAGAATCGCACAAAAATTGGTAAGCATACTCAAGGTGTTTTAGAGATCAAAACGGCTTCACTTTGTGGTCCTGAAATCGCAATCTAAGCTTGTTTTGGCCTCCGAACACACTATCGTAGCTCTTGTACAAGCTATTTCGTCTTTTTGTGCCAAAGGTATATACCAGTTTTGCTCCACCAATATAAGCGTCTTGAAGTCTGCTACAAGTTTAGCAGAATTCATCTAGGCAGCTCTGTTCAACTTTTTGAGATACAGTCAATTTTTTGCATCAAGGTATTTTAGTCACCAGCCATGGCTAAAAGTAGTGATGTATTCTGTATGTTGGCTATTGAGGATAAGTTGGATGGTACCAACTACCCATTGTGGGCTTATATGATGCATCATGCATTGGTCATAAAAGGATTGTGGAATATTGTGTAGGGTGTTGAAAGACGTCCTGTTACACCTGCGAATACAGGTATTGCAAATACAAGTGTTGAAGCTGATGGAGATGGTGTCCAAGATGATGATATTCTGTAGATTCCTATTTGTGTTGTTGTTTCTGTTGCACCTATTATAGAGCAAATTCATTGGGATGGCAGACATGCTCAGGCACATGCATTGATAGCTTTGTCTGTCAAACTGTTATTATTCCTCACATTCGCTCTTGCAGGACAGCTAAGGATGCTTGGGATACACTTATCACATTGTACTAGGCTAGGAATGAGGCTCGCGTTGCTTAGCTCTGAAAACAATTGGAGAGTGAGCACATGAATGAAGGTGATTCTATGGATAGTTTTCTCACAAAGATCAAGGATTTGAAGGAACAGTTGATTTCTAATGATGAACTTATACTAGATAGCTCACTTGTGTAGACCGTTTTGAATAGTCTTCCTAACTCATATCAGAGTTTTGCTTCTACTCTTTGTTTGATGATGAAAGGCAATCCAAATGCCTTGTCATTTGAGGAGCTAGTCTTTGTTTTGTTGCAGGAAGACCAGTCTAGGCAGAACAGGTCTATTATGTGTGTTGCAGATCAAGCTTTCCTGGCTAGTCAAAAGGGCAAAGGTAAATGGAGCTCTTCTACTAGTAAGCAGAAATCTGCAAATGCTACACATTTAAAGAAGGAAGACAAAGATGAGAAGAAATCAAAAAAGCAGAAATTGTTTTGCAAATACTATAAAGCAAATGATCATGTCATCAAGAGCTATCCAAAACTGGCTGCTAAAGAGGCAAAGAAGAAAAAGGCCAGAATGGTTATTGGAGAGGCCTCTACACCGAAAACAGAGTCTGCTAATCTTGTGCAGGAACAAGAATGGGCATTTACTACTGTTTGCAATCTTGAAACATCTTCTCATGAGCAGTGCATGTCTGCAGTAGACTCAGATGTTTAGTACTTTGATAGTGGGGTGACCAAACATATTACCTCGCAGCACAGTTTCTTCTCTTCACTCAAGCCTGCCCCTACAAGGAATATTGTTACATGCACCAATAACTCCTCCTATCCTATTATGGGAGTTGGTAAGATCATTTTGACTACTACTGATGGTAGTTCTTTCACTTTATCAGATGGTTTGTTTGTGCCAGGGATCAAGAAAAATATGTTATCAGTTTTTGCATTAGCCAAGATTCGCTTGGTTGTGAAATTTGTTGGTGAGAGATATAGAGTCCATGATCTGTCAAATGGCAATGTCATTATTGCTTCTGGCATTTTATGTTGTGGGCTGTATAAGCTCATAGACTATGAAAGATCTGTAAATGATTTGGCATGTGTAGTACATGATTCTCAGGCTATGTCAGATGCAAAGCTTTGGCATGCACGCTTTGGTCATCTGAATTTAGCTGGTTTTCTATGCTTGCAGAAATCTGAAATGGTGTCCTCTTTGCCCAAACTTGAGGCACCTGGTAAACATGTATGTGAAGTCTGTATTTTGGGCAAAATGCAACGTTCTTCCTTTCCAAAAGATGGTTCAGTTCGGGCTACTCAGAAATTGCAGCTTGTACATAGTGATGTTTGTGGTCCTATGCAGACACCTTTTGGGAACTATCTTTACTTCGTGACTTTCATCGATGATTTTTCCAAGCATGCATGGGTATATCCATTGAAGGCAAAGTCCGAAGTGTTTATGTGCTTCAAACATTTTCTAGTTTTGGCTGAAAATCTATCACCATGTAAAATAGGCACCCTCCGTTCTCATCAAGGAGGGGAATATATGTCTTCTGAATTTAATGCATTTCTGGCTAAACATGGGATAAAACTTCAGTGTACAGTGCCGTATACACCTCAACAAAATGGAGTTGTTGAACGAAAGATCAGGTCACTCATGGAGATGGCGAGGTATATGATCAAGAGTCAGGCTTTACCACATAGTTTTTGGCTTGAGGCTCTCATGTGTGCAGCATATGTTTCTATTTCTCATCTGTGTGTTTTTGGTTGTTTGGCATATGCATTAGTGCCTGAAAAACATCATAGAAAATTGGATGATAAAGCAATAAAATGTATTTTTATTGGGTACAGCTCTAAAAGTAAAGACTATCGTCTGTGTCATCCATAGACTAAGCATATTTTGGTTAGTCGTGATGTTGTTTTTGTGGAAGATGCTATTCAGCCATTGCTTTCATGTACTAAGAAGACATCTGTTAGCTCCAAAGACATACCTTGCTGCCTCTTTTTATAGGTGGATAGTCTAGTGCTAGTCCTAATGAGGCAACTTCTTAGCCTTTGCAGGTTTCATGTGATGATGCAGATCTTTCCATTTCTGATGTTGATTTACATGATGCACTTGTTGATGAGAGAGTTGATATTGAATAGGCAAAAACTATGCCAAAATGGTTGGTGTAGACTTTGTGTGATAGCAAATTAGATGCATCTCTATTATATCGTACTTGATCAGGCTCTCATAGTGCTTCTTTTGCATCAGATTGCTATGCTATGGCTGCGTCTAGTCTTTGTGATGAGAATGAGCTTGTTTCATTTAAAGAAGCACAAAATTCAAAAAATTGGATGGTTGCTATGCAATCTGAATATGATGCTATAATGAAGAATGGTACCTGGTCTTTATGTGACTTGCCTCCTGGCAAGAAGGCCATTTCCACTAAATGGGTATATAAGCTGAAGCGTAAACCTGATGGAATAGTTGACAGGTATAAAGCTAGGCTTGTTGCAAAGGCTTATGCACAGGAAAGAGGCATTGATTTTGATGAAACTTTTGCTCCTACTTGTCAAATGACTACTGTTCATAGGACCTGTGCACTTGTAGCTCATCATGGTTGGAATGTACATCAGTTCGACATTAAAACAGCATTTTTGAATGATGACTTTCATGAAGAAGTGTATGTTTTTCAGCCACGTGGCTTTGTGTAGAAAGGACATGAAAACCATATGTGCAGGTTAAAGAAGGCATTGTATGGTTTAAAGCAAGCACCACGTGCTTGGTACGAAAAGATACATGCCTATCTGATTGCACATGGTTTTGAGAGCAGTCCAACTGAAAGCACCTTACATGTTAAGCATGCTAATGATGTACTTATGATCATTGTGGTATATGTTGATGACATGGTGCTCATTGGCCCTCATGACATGCATATTGCTGATTTTAAGGCTGATTTGCATGCCTCATTTGAGATGTCTGATTTGGGGCATTTGCATCACTATTTGGGCATTCATTTTATGCAAGTTGAAATATATTGACGAAATATATTGACACATTATTGCAGCATTTTGGCCTTGAAGACTGTAAGCCTATTGCCACTCCTATGGAGACATGTTTATGATTGAATCTTCATGATGTTGGAGATGCATTTGATGTTGTTCTCTATCAGCAGGCTGTTGGATGCTTGATTTACGTATGCATTACTCGGCCAGATATTCAATTTGCTATCCCACATATGAGCAGGTTTATGCATTGCCCAGGTGTCAAGCATTGGCAGGCGGTTAAGCACATCTTTCACTACTTGAGTGGTACCAGACTACTTGGATTGTTTTATCCCAAAGGGGGATCACTACCACCAGATTTGCATGCTTTTTCTGACAGTGATTGGGCTGGTTGTTATGACACTCATGTGTCCACCAGTGGTTTTTGCTTCATTCTTGGTAGCTCATGTATATCTTGGTTGAGCAAGAAGCAGCCTATTGTGGCCACTTCGAGTTGTGAGGCTGAGTATAGGGAAGCTTTCACAACGACTGTTGAATATGTGTGGTTAAGACGTGTTTTGGCTGATTTGGGTGTTGGTCAGTCTTCTACCACCACCATCTTCACTTACAGTCAGAGCACATTGGCAGTTGCGAGGAACCCTGTGTTCCATGCTCGCACTAAGCACATTGAGGTGCATTATCATTATGTCAAGGAGAGCTTCTCTGCTGGGGAGATCAACTTGGCATATTTGCCCATGCAGGAGAACATTGTAGACCTTTTTACGAAGGCTCTACCTAGGGAGAAGTTTGAAGCTTTTCGCAAAGCTTTGGGCTTACTTCCTTTTGTGGATTGATTCCACACAGCTTGGCACTTCCTTGTACATGAGTGCTAGCTCCTTGTTCACCGCATCACTCCCAGGGGGGACTTGTTGATATATTTAGGTAGTGATGTGTGTGAACACTCTAGGATCGTCGGGGCACTTTTTTCCCTCTTTAGGAGGTCTTTTTCCCCTGGCTTGTATATATATCTATTGCCCTAACAAGCTACTTATCTTTGTACATTCTAGTTGTAATACATTCAGTATTGTGTGTTGTGCTCCAAGCTTCTTCTTCTTCCTTGTGTTGTTCGCATGTTTCCGCAGACATCTAACTCCAACACTTACATCCCTCTCATGTGCATTCTTCATACAAAGATGTGCAATGTTCTAGGTTTATGGCCATATATACAAGCCAATGAGAAAAACTCAAAGGGGAGAAAAGAGCCCGATATACCTATGTTCACACACATCATTACCAAATGTACTAACACATGCAAGTATCTTCTTCAACAAAAGGAAAATGCACTACATATATAGTGAGGGAAAAATGTGGACAGACTCAAGGAAAGGGTGGAGAGGAGGAGGGGAATAAACAATAGTGTTTCGTTTTCGAATGAAATGTTTAATTCCACATCTTTCCAAGACCTATTCCTATACATGGATAATCAAAGTGTCAGTAAACCATCTAAAACCATTGGTGTCCATCAAAATGTGAAAATAGAAAGTATGGGAGGACTAAAAGTATTGTATTTTGGGAAATTGTTTAACTCCTAGCCTAGAACCATATATCACTAGAAATTGATAAAGAAGATATCTATTTTTGTCGTGTATGGAAAAACAATGAAATCTACTATGAGGTCCTTAGCAACCAAATCTCCTACAAAATTGTATGATACTAGGAAAAGAATCTTACAAGTGTTGGTGTAGTTGTTACAAAGAGTTGCATAATCTATTGAAATTGTTTGGTGGTATCTCAATTAAATCATCTCGATTCTAGTACAACTTCCAAATGTGACTGCTTGTTATAGATTCTTTGAGTGAATCTTTCATTGATTCCTAGATCACCTTAGATGATTATGAGAATTTGATTTTCTTGACATTAAGAACCAACAAAAATTAGTGTTCCATAAAAGAGGAGAACGTGCTTTCGTTGCAGTCCATGAAAGTATCATGAAAATTCTAAGATGAAACAACGTCATAGAAAATTAGGTAATTGTTCAATGTTTCATTTCACAGGACCATCACTCAAGTGTGCATTTTTGTTGAGTTTGTTGGACGAAAGGCTTGCAATGAAGAGATGATGGACATGTCCTTCCAAGTCAAGAAATAGTTTACTTCAAACTAGTTGAACCACTCGTCAACCAATCCTTTGAGAGTGGAAGAGAAGAGCACCCTTAAGGCATTCTCTCTTCTTCCCAGCCCTAAGCTTTTTCAAGGACCAAGAACCTTTGAACATGGATCTTCGGCAACCAGCCAATGGAAGGTGGGGAAGTGGAAGATGTTGATACACAAGAGTAAAGGGGGGAGCTGCTCACGATTAGCTATATCCTCGTTGGAAGATTGCGCATTTTTGTGGAGGATATTAATTCAGTTTAGGATGACGGGGTAGTGAGAGGGAGGATTGCACATGGGGCTCAAGGAAATAGTCTCATGAAGAATGCGTCGTGGTCATATATAAGAAATGTATCAAACGGTTTCATTGTACCGCTTTTGATAGACCCCATGAAGAAAAGCAATGACAGTACACTCTTGAATTACCACAAATGAGAAATGATGACACAGCGATACAACATTTAACAAGCAACGACACCACGCAAGTCACAATACCACAAACAAAACAAAATCATGGAAAAAGAACCAGCTTTGTATTCATGCTCAGGACTTTCAAGAGAAATGCAACAAGGTTCGTTCCGAGGAGTGTGGCGTGGGGGATACCAACTCCTAGCCATGCGCTTCTTATGAGAGTGACCAATCACACTTAACTTGCACAAGTGTCTATGGAAGATGTATGTTATGCTAATGCCTATACATTTTCAACCCTAGGTGATGCTTTGGGTTCCTGTGATGATCCTCTGGTCTTCCTATCATAATTCCTTTTCCCTGATTCTTGTACTTTAAATAAATAGATTTCCTTCTATGTGTCCCTCTTGCACACACCTAACCATTTCCCTTTATAATGGCTCATTCCCTTTTAACTTTGTGCCTTTCAAAATGTTTTCTCTTCCATGATGGGTGTCTAAAGTTGTAGACCTTAGGCCTTGAAAACTCAAAATCTGCCTCAAAATCCATGCCAAGCCTTTGTTTTTTTGTTTTTTTTTTGTTTTTTTATTTTACACGCAAGTGTTGAATTGTCCTTCTCCTAAGCCCACACGAGCATGCAAAAGATGTCTCAAACTACATGCAAAATTTTTGCATTGTGTCCGTGGATGTGAGCATGTGCACACATGTGTGAGTGGCCAATGCTTATGCTAAGTTCTCAAAGAAGGCAACAACATGCATAAGAGGCTTCAAGATGTGTGAAATCTTGCTACATTTTTTTTCCTTGTTTCCCTTGTGTGAGTGTACAGATAGCACTTGAAGAATTGTTTCTATTTTTATAACTTCTTCTTACATTTGTCCTGTTTTCTTAGCTAGGCAACATTGCTTTATTTTTACTCACTAGAGAAAGAACTTTCTTTGTCTCCATCCTTCTAAACTAGCAACAAAAACTTGATAAAGATTTGATCTACAACACATTTACTCAATCTATTCTACCTATGTCAAACAAGTATCCATATAATCACCTTCATTCATATAATGTGTTTTCGGAAGTAAATGAAATGAGCCTCATTTTTATCTAATATGTTTACATAGATTATCCCAAGCATCCTTACTTGTTGTATATGAATGAATATGAAGGCACAATTGGTTCACAAGGAAATCTATGAATATTCTTGGGTAACTTTTCCACTCCATAGAAATTTTTCTTTAGAGGTCTAGAATGCTAATGATGCACTTAACATAGTAGAAACAAGAACTTTAACAAAATTAAAACCTATAGTACCCTCAAGATCACTTGCATCATCTACACGTGGTATGAATAACTACAACAAAACATAATTCAACACCTTTCACAATGTTCTACAAGCCCTTCCATAACAATGCAAGGTGCATCATATATGTCCTCAATTACATAGTTAAACTTATCCTCAACTATCAAAATATTCAGTACATGATTTTCATTTTACATGGCCAATGAAACTACCCTTATGCAAAATATTCACTATTAACCAAAAATTTTGAATAGAAATACCAAACCAAGCTTTATTGTACCTATAGAAGACTTCCAAGTGTTTCAAAACAAAATTATGTACACAATAGCCACAATAGTGCAAACAAAAAACCTCCAAGCTCTTCAATCTCACCTAAAGTGTACTTGAACCTCAATAATGATCTTCGAAGTTCATAAAAACTTGAGACGATGCGTCCCAAGAAGCAATGACCTACCCTTGATACCAATTATTAGAATTTAAAGAGCAAAAAAACATAGAAATAGCACTAAGAAGAAGTATCTCAAGAGCACAATGTTAGAAAATGAGTCAAATAGGGCAACCTTCCGCTAGAGACCCTACCTGTTTACAAGAAGGATAAATTTGGACCTCATAATTGGTCCCATTTTTGGGAAATGGTTGAAAATATGATTAGACGTCTTTATTAGATTTTCTTATAAGTCAAAATCCAAACCCTAATTTCAAATTCTTTTGTGAAAAGCACTTTTTTAAGTCAAAACCAAATGACACTTAGCAAAAATCAATTAAAACTAGATCATATGATCCAATGGTCACTAGTTATATCACATGGCAGCTTGAAAAGCAGTGAACAAAGCCAAAAAAAAGGCACTTCCAAATATTACAGAGTAAATAACATTGCAATTTATGAAAAGCAATTTTTTCGAGTTTTTTGGGGTGTGTTTGACTTGCATATATTTAGAAAACACTTGGAAGCTTAAAGATCAGCACTTTTTGGAGCTCCCTTTATGAGCTAAGCATGGAGGTGGTTTTTCTTCAACTTAGAGAGGCGGATGTGTGTTTCTTCATCAGCTTCATGGTGTGTAAGAGCTTGAACCTTCATTGTTGTGAGTGTTTTCAATATGCTTGCTTGGAGAAGCTTATCTTTTGGAGGAGCATATACTTCAGCTTTGGAGGTTTGTGAATCTATTGGATAGCATGTACATCAAGGCATATTCATATGCTATTTTGTAATTTCTTTCATGGAATGTAAAGATTGCATTTGGAGCATTGCTCCTTACATGTCTCTCATGTGCATTCTTCTCTTCATGTTCTCTCTATTTTCTCTTTGTCTCTATGTCTATTGTGGACCTAAAAACCAACACACAATACATAGTGATATTCTTATGAAATACACATAGATGTGCAATGTACTAGGTTTATGGCCATATATACAAGCCAATGAGATAAACTCAAAGCGGGGAAAAGTGCCCGATATACCTATGTTCACACACATCACTACCAAATGTACTAACACATGCAAGTATCTTCTCCAACAAAAGGAAAAATACACTACATATATAGTGAGGGAAAAAGTGGAAGGACTCAAGGAAAGGGTGGAGAGGAGAAGGGGAATAAACAATAAGGTTTCCTTTTCAAATGAAATGTTTCCTACTTCTTTCCAAGACTATTCCTCTACATGGATAATCAAAGTGTCATCAAACCATCTAAAAACATTGTTGTCCATCAAAATGTGAAAATAGATAGTATGTGAGGACTTCTTGAAGTATTGTATTTTTGGAAATTGCTAAACTCCTAGGCTACTACCATATATCACTAGGAAATTAATAAAGAAGATATCTATTTTTGTTGCGTATGGAAAAACAATGAAATCCACTATGAGATCCTTAGCAACCAAATCTCCTACAAAACTGTATGATACTAGGAAAAGAATCTTACAAGTGTTAAGTGTACTCGTTACAAAGAGTTGCATAATCTGTTGAAATTGTTTGGTGGTATGCAGTAAGTCAATTAAATAATCTCAATTCTAGTACAACTTCCAAATGTAACTGCTTGTTATAGATTCTTTGAGTGAAGTTTCCATTGATTCTTAGATCACCTTAGATCATTATGTGATTTTCTTGACATTAAGAACCAACAATGAAAACGTGCTTTCATTGCAGTCGATGAAAGCATCATGAAATTCTAATATGAAACGTCATAGAAAATTAGGTAATTGTTCAATGTTTCATTTCACATGATCATCACTCGAGGCAAACTTAATCATCTGTTGATGTTGAAATAACTAAATGATGGAACATTGCAACTTCTGTATGATTGCATCAGTGCCCAAGCATACAAAAATGAAGCTTCTTTATTCTGCAAAGCACTTTGCAGGATAAGGGACTTTGATTTTCAACATTCATTATCAATTATATGGCAGGCAATGTATACTAACTTCCTCATGAATTCTCATATTAAAACATTTCCTAGGGAAAGAGACCCTTCATTCTTTTGGATCAGTAGGATGAACCTAAATCCAAGTCCAAAACAAAAGGTATTGTATGGCCTTGAAAATCTGAAGCTCTATTACAAGCCCGTAAATCACCTTGCCAATCACAACCACATCATAGACTAAATCAGTTTGAAGCACCTTATTCCTGTGTTCTACTCGGAAAGAAATTGACCTAAAACATAAACTATAAAGCAGCTTACCTTTGTCGAATCTTCATGGTGATTTTTTTTATACAAACTGAAGCAGCAAAAACTAGCTACAAAGTATGCAGCAGCCTCTAGTGAGGAATAGATACACTACTACAAATGAACATCTAAAGCATGCATTCCTCTGATGTCTGATCCATTTTGTAACAAAAATACATCCAAATCAAATAGACTTGGAATACAAGCTCAACTCTAATGTCTTACAATGAGCTCGAACTCTTAACTTATAATTCTGTTGGGGGATGAAACCAAACCGAGACACTCAGAGATGAAATAAACTTTCATTTTTCTTCATCTTTGACATAAGGGTCCAAGGCATTTTACACTTGATGCCAAATGCCAAACCCTCAAGTTGAGACAGTTCATCTGGCTCATGCAACAGCTCACATTATACTGTTGGTTTGATCTGGGAGATTTCCAGGAGCAGCTTGAGCAGAGCCTGTGGCTTTGACAAAAATGGGGAATGATCACTTCCCTTCAATCGGTAGACTTTATTTGGTGGGTTAACCTTGATCATCCTCTGCTGGACTGCCATTGTCAAGGCTCTATCCTCGGTTGTCTCTATGTAGTATCGAGGAACAGTTCCATAATTCTCCGGTGTCAATGACAGTTTCTCCACCACAGGTGCAAATGGCATAGGCCTGATTGATAAACTCGCTAAAGCGATATCCTGTATCAACTCAAAAACTTTACGTAACCTCCAAACATCTAGCAGCATGCACAGCTTAGCACATAAGGAATATGAAATTGCCCACACATTCACAGGATACCTTGGCTGGACTCTGATTGAAAAGTAGCTCTTTCAATGCATCTCTTTTCAACTCTATTGATGTTGGAGATTGGTTCTTCCCATGTTTATAGATAAATACTTGAGAATTCTGTAACAAATCATCTGATGTCAAAACCTGTGATAACAATTTAAGAGAGTCAATTAAAGCAAATGATAGACATTCTAAGTAAGAAACACTCAATTCAAAAAAGAAATATTTGCCAAAACTTGCAGCTGCAATGCTATATGATGCAAAAACGACCAGACTGAAAATCCAGACACACACAACAGGCCTTGCAGATTTTGAAGACTTCAGAAAGCAGAAAATTACATTTCATGATATACCACAAACACAAAGTGCCAAGATCTCGACCACATATAAAAAGGAGTTGAAAATGGAACTCTCGGGCTCAGACTTGTCCTATCACTCCCAACTTGCATTTTGCACCTGTGTGGAAAACTTGTGCAGCCATTTTTCTCTCCTCTTTCTGTCCATAGGTGACTCTTCAGTCGATGCATCAGCTATGGTGCAAAGAATAGAGAAAAGTTCTCCAGGTCCTCTTTTACCATGAAACTATCTACCATCTAGTATATCATCACTATTGAAACTTCATGAATAAGTTTGTTTTATGCATTTGCATTATAACTATGTTTAATGCATAATGCACAAGTCATATACATTGCATAGTAGTTGGTACACAAATAGTGCATAATGCACAATGCCAAGTCCCAATGGCCATGGTTATGAGGCCTTTGCAAAAGCTTTGGCGAACCACATTTCAAGCCATCTGCACTCTTGGATTCATGAGGACCAGAAAGGTTTCATCAAAGAAAGGTCAATTCTTGAAGCCATTGACGACACTTGAGAAGGTTTTGAGTATGCTAAAGAGTCACCTCAAAACCATCTCTTCCTTATAATAAACTTAAGCAAAGCCTACGAGTCACGACAGACTGGAATAGGATTTTATTCTCCAATCCCTCAAAGACCTAGGATGTGGACCAAGGTTCATCAAGATAGTATCCACTTCTTGGAAATGTGTCGACTTGAATTAACATCAATGCCTAGCTCTCCTCGGCTATCATCCTCAAGCGCTCAATCAAGCAAGGAGGTCCGCAAGCCTCAATGTTATTTTCGATCGTTGAGATGGGCTCAATTGTTTAGTTCATAATCAAATGCAGTCCAGCCGAATTCACAGTCTCACTCTCCCATGCCAAAGATCATATGGCTGTCAGATTTTTCGTGGATGACACGAATGTGTTTCTGCAAAATGATATTGGTAGTGTCACCCTATTCTGGAACTTGCTTGATATCCTTTGCATTGCTTCAGGTTCTAGAATTAACACTATGCACACCCCCCCAAAGGCAACTTTAAGGGATCAAGGATACAAGGGGCTTGATTATGACCAAACCTTCTACCTCCTTGGCATCCTGATGGGTTTCAGAGTTGTTATGTAGTCCCCACCACAATTTTTGAGGGATCAAGGATACAAGAAGCTTGCTTACGGCCAAATCTTTTGTCTCCTTGGCATGCCAATGGGTTTTTGAATGGCCTCCAAAACACTTATGCAGTCTTTGCCGCAATTTTTGAGGGATCAAGGATGTAAGGAGCTTGCTTATGGCCAAATCTTCTGCCTCCTTGGCATCCCAATGGGTTTCAGAGTTACTATGAATCAACTTGGATTGGGTCCTTCCCAAGCTCCAGAGTGAGCTCCAATATTGGAAGGGTATGAAGCTAAATATGAAGGGAAAGCTATGGTGATAAACATGTTCTTCATTTCCTCTATCATGTATTTTTTGGCTCGTTGGAGACCGAACAACAATGAACTACTGAAAATTGAGAGAGCTTGGGAAAACTTCCTCTAGACTCGAGATCCTGACACGAAGGGGGTGCTTAAGAAATGGGAATTTTGTACTTGCCCCAAGGATTTGGGTGGGTTGGGCATTTTTTATGTGGGGGCCATGGCTAACAAGCTTGTGGCTAAATGGATAACCAAAGCCTCCTATAACAACAAAGAATCTTACGCCAAGCTTATCTTTAGGAACAACAATAACACATCCCTCTCTAGCATCCCTAGATGGAAAGAGTTCGACCACCTTACGCTCCTGTTCTCTCCGTTTTCAATTGCCCCAAAGGGATCAGATATGATCTGCTCATGGTGCAAAGCCTTAAACAAGATGAAGCCCCTATCCTCCATCAAGATTCAACAACGAATGGAAATGGGTTGTTGCCATCGAGAACCATAATTCTATTTGGTTCGCTACTAATGATATCTCAGGCATTGAGAAAGAAAACATCCAAGGAGCCAAAAATCTTTGGTCTAAAGATTTTTGTAAGTGGAAACACATTTTGGAATCAAGACAAAAGACAATGGATCATATTAGATGACATCGACCCTAGCTGCAAAGTGGACTATGAAGATCGGTGTCTACTAAGGCATAGAATCAACACTTGGGACACTTCAAAGATTCTTCTCTTCCTTGGTTAGGACCCCCCAAACCCCCAATTTGAAGGATCTTAAGTGGAACCATGGCAACAATATGGAGGATATTCCAAGGATTAAAAGAAATCTCTATATCCATCAAGCCTTAAACAAGAAATGGTGCACTAATTGGTCTTGGATTAGATGGGAATTCAAGTTTAAGGATACCTGGCACCTGCTTATAGAGAGCAAGAAAACTATCCTAATGTGGCAAATTCTTCACAAAGAGATTTGGTTCAATATCAGAGCTAGTAAAATCTGCGGTGCCAATCCGTGGTGCAAAAGATGCATATGTGGGAGGAAAGACTTCGGTCACCTCTTCTTTAATTGTTCTAAGAGCACCTCGATTTGTCAGTGTGGAGATAAGACCCTTTTGTTTCTCTAGAAAATTGGGAAGGGAAGATGTGCAGCCAACTTCAGCAAAACCCCAAAAAATTGGTCTCTAGAGAAATCTAGTTAAGGATTAGAAATTTTAAAAGCTCTCCCCCCTTCAAACACCAATGTTTGTTGTAGAGAACAATAAGATGAAGAGTAAGTGGATTCTTCACGAAAGGGACAAAAAAAGCATCAACCTTCTTTGTACTATTCTTCTTGTATCTCTTTCCTTCTATCTAATTTAAAGCACTTTCGTCCAAAAATAAAAATAAAATAAAATAAGTTCCAATGGCCATGGCATGTGAGCACTATCATGGTGCTAAGCAATAAGTGCTTAGAGGTATCTAGAGAAAATCATTCATTCATATAGGAGTAACCTAGCACAACAAAAACAGTCAGCATGATCACACATAAATGGGAGTTTCGGAGTTTCCAAATTTTGGAAATGGCAAACAATTGCAATTCTTTTTAACATTTGAAAAATATGCTAAAAACATGTATATCTCTACTAAAGTTCAAACATATTAATTTCCACAAAGTTCAATGTTTAATTAGATTGCAAAATCACATACTCAAGAATAAAGAGCTAATGGCAAATGCTCACAACCCAAGGACCCAAAAGTTAAAAACTCATCAATCAATAATCAATGGCAAATGACCATAGATGATAGCACCAAGACAGTGTGTGAATCATAAGTCATGAATCATGATGTATCTACTACTAACAAATTACAACTAAGTACACAATACATTATGTCATCAAGCCAAAGTGATAAAACAAAAACTCAAATACATATCATCATTTGAACTTTACCATAGATAATCAACCAAATTCTACATCATCAGAAACATCACATACATCCTCACCTCTCCATATCTTCCTCACTATTAGAAGATAACATGCCTTTGGTAGGCTCATCCATATGGCTACTGTTATCACTATGGCAATGTGAGTGTATATCATGAGCTGGTTGAATGGACACCTCATAGACCAAACTCTAGAGATCTCGATCCTCTTGGGGAATCTATAGAATGGCATGCACCTTCTCAATCTCAATCTTATTGACATCAATTCGCATGGGAATTTGAGATAGAGAAAGTAGCCCTAGCGACTTCAAATTAGCTTTGCATAAGCCAAGCTGCTCAAGTTGTTGTCATGAGTTTGTTTCTCCTCCATGTGTGGAAAATATCTTGTATGATCAAGCTTCTCTCACAAGATCCTAAATTACAATCATGAGAGAGTGCAGCGGGGTACTTTGATACACCCTTAAAATAATGGTTTTTTTTTGTTTTGTTGTTCAAGATGCAGAAGCCAAGCACAAGGCAAGTTACCTCGATTTCGAACAAAAGGAGAAGCAGAAGAGCAAGAAAATGGAGAAAGGGGGATCCAGCTCATGAAGAAGGCCAAATTTCCCATTTCACCTATTTTCCCAAGTTCCCTAATTCCCATTTTACCTATTTTCCCAAGTTGCCTATTGTCCCGTTTCACCTATTTTCCCAAGTTGCCTAATTTCCCGTTTCACCTATTTTCCCAAGTTGCCGAATTTCCCATTTCACCTAGTTTCCCAATTTGCCTGATTCCCATTTTACCTATTTTCCTAAGTTGTCTAATTCTCCCAGTTCACCAATTCTCTAAGTTGTCTAATTTTCCTAAGTTGACCAATTTCTCAAACTAGTCTATTCTTTTAGTCAAATTTTACAAGTTAGTCGACTTACTCAAAAGTTCACCATTTTTTATGAAGTTAGTCTACTTACTTCAAAAGTAGTCTATTTTTTAAGAAAAGGGTGTACTTTTGATTTAGTTTACTTTCAGTTGAAAAAAGCGACTAAATTTTCCAGATCTCCATATGGTCTAAATTTTCAGCCACTTGCACGTGGAGAAATCATGGACGGTGGATGCCGCCGAATACCAAAATTTGAAAGATAGTGACGGTGCGGTAAAAGTGGACCAAGAAGGAAGCTTCCAGAGTACCAAAATTGTCAGAGAGCCTGCCAAAGAAGAAACTAATGTTGTCCCCTTTTGCTATCCTTCACTTCCAGAAAAACTATATAAGTAGACCTCTCCTTCACCAAAGAACAAGCTCAGAGAGAGAGACTCGAGGAAGGAATGCACTCCTGCAGCTTGCCTTCTCTTTGTGTGTGTAGAGCTCTTAGCTTACCACTAGTGCTCCACTTGGTAGATTTGGAATCAGCTAGCTTGGCACTCTGAGTGAGTAGTGGGCAAGCAGTGATTGGCCAATCTTCTCTTGGGCAGCTAGTTGGAAAACTAGAGGTTGAGCATGTATGTTTAGGGAACCGAAGTCAAGCACTTAGAATGAAGGTGTATGCTTATGTCTCCTACCGATTGCCCAAAGTTTGTATAATCCTCTTTTGAGCTATTTGTACTCATAAATTTAAGCTTCTTTCTCTTATTTCACTATGTCATTGTATATGTTATTCTTCCTTCCCTAGTGAGTCTTCAAATTGCAACCCACAGTGCATATTGCACTTAAGAGGACACACCACATTGAGCAAATAGATCAAGAAATTGATCTACAGAGAGGCCTCGAGGAGCAACGCGTTTTTCTAAACCAATGATGTGATGGTTAGAACTTGGAACTTCATAGATATATTAAGATAGAAGTTGCCATTTGCAACTTGCAAGTGTTTGAAGCAAATAAAGAAAATTAATAGAGTAAGGTCGCACCCACCATATTTTCGCATCATGGGATAGATTGGAGCTCAATTTGTCGAAGTTTTGTTGTTGGTAAGGTGGTTAGGTATACAGTTTTGTGTGTTTTAGATGCGAGGACCGCACCTTACGTATGAGGCAAGGTGTGTAAGGTGCACTCCAAGTTGGTTTGGTATGTTTAAGGTGTGAGGACTGAACATTACTTCCAAATTAAGTGTGTAAGGTGCATTCCATCAAGAATAATAATACATATAATATACCAAAGTTCCAATATCCATACTATTTAGTATTATTATGTCATGACCAAACGTAAAAATGTTTCATATAACAAGATATCGAATTATGATCAACAAACTACAAGTTACATTATACATCATACAATATACAATGTACATACAACATTAGCAACATTTCAAAATCGATATTGAGATACATTATACACTCTAGTAAGAAAACCTAGAACTACCAAATTGATTATATAAATCATATAAATCAAAATATAACTATGAAACTGAAAATTGTCCAATGTCACTCGACTCCACCTATAGCGAATTGAAGTGTGCATTCTGCCATGTGCACATTGCACATGCCATATAATACATATACAAAACAATTAATCAATAGCAATTACTAGTAACTACTCTAATTCTAAGTCCTCTAGAAAGATTAACTCAAATGATGAGTCCTCTTAAGATAAGAAATGTCACCCATGACTACGACATCGCCTTCATCATCATACTCTGGTACATTAAAAGTTTATCTCTGTGATATATCTAGAACACCATGTATATCCTCATTAGGTGGAACTGGATCTTCTCTTCATGGTGGACACATCTTGTGCTTCTTTCCTCTTGGCTGATAGATGCACCTGTGGATGGAATATCCTCGATAGGAGGTGTCTTTCTCCATCGTTATAGAGCATGCGAATGTGATCGCCTAATGCATCTATCAACACTCTCCAATTCCAAATGAAAATGTCAAAATATATCTTGTTCATCATGAACAGATAAATCTATCTCAACACTATCATAATATCTAAAAAATGCTTTCAAACACATGTTGTGAGATTTGAAATTTAATATAACAAAAATTTTAAATTAATTTTATTTAATTTCAAAAATTATAATTTATAAACGTCCAAATATTTACCTACCAAGGATATTTCAAAGTCTTGAAAGTGCACAAAAATTATAAATTGGCCTTATAGAAGACCACGCACTCCAGTAGTGCAACATTCGAACGATTTCTCAGCTTGGTCTACACTAAAGAGAAGGCATTCCAATTGTGCTCGCAAACACTAGCCGACGAATCCTACATAATAATATTTATGCCTCAAGAATTCATTCAATAACTTGGTAGGGGTTCTTGAAAGTTTGTAGCACTACATATGTAGCAAGTGCTGGACATGGTTTTAGCCCTGAGTGAGGACTGGTGAAGAATGGAAAAAGCACATTTTTGCAAGCTGAGAGGGCTTTTTGAGGTCCTGAGTCCGTTTTTGAAGCCAAAACTGATCACTTTCATGCTTCTTCAGATGTGCCCATGTCAAGGGACATTTGAATTTCGTTTTTGATTGGCAGAGTATTTGTATCAGAGCTTAGAAAGTTCACAAGTTACATTGGATCGGCTATTGGAACTCCTATCTTTCACAGGACAGTGTTTTTAGGTTCCATTTCTTTCATTTTGATTAAAAAACTACTTTCATTCTCGTTTCTCCAAACTCAATCACTTCCAACATGGCACAAAAGGGAGAAAATGGCAAAAAAGTTGCCCACACGCATCGAACAAGCACAAAACAATGAACAAGACTTAATATGAAAGATATTGAACAAGATGTAGACCTATCCGATGAGTTTACCCTTAGAATATGCAGCAGAATTTTTATTCATATATACAACACACATGAGAATATGTGTAGAAGTGAATGCCCCAAGGATTCATAAACAAAATAGGAAACTTAAAATTTATTTAAATGTTGTACATGTATAAATAGAATGCTATAATACTAAAATTGAAGTACAAGAATCTGAAATGTAACAAAAAATACCTTCATCCAGTAGTAAATATCAAAATTTAGTAATAGATGCTGAAAAGAAATGATTTGGCACAACAAAAACTGAGATAAAGCTTCTCCTTTGCAATAAAGCACCTTTGTTCATGATGGATAGTCTTTAAATAATTATAAATGCATGAAAAACAGAAAGATGAGTCTTATAAAAACAATAAAGAAGGTTTGGGGGTGACAAATATGTTGGCTTTTAAGGCCCACAATCAATATAGAGACAAAAATCAAATAGAAACATGAGAGAGAATAGACAAAGTCACATAGAGATGGAGCAAAGCCCCACATATATGCCATATATTCCAATATATAAAGTACATGAATGTCACAAAGAATCATAAGCATATGCATATAAATGCATCAATTTGCTGCATAACTTCGTAACTTTACATCTCCATAAGTGAAGATGATCTCCTCCAAGTGTAGAAAAGCTCCAAGCCCATGTCCTCCATGATGTTGAAGAAGAATCACAAACCCTAGCTACTTCTCTCCTTGTTCAAATGAAGAAACCAAAACTCCAACTCCTCCAAGGTTGGAAGAGATCTTCTTTAGCTAAGTTCAAGGCTTGTGTGCACCTTGAAGTGATAATACAAGTGCATATGGTGGGACTTTTATAGTTTTTGATCTTGGCTGAAAGCAAACTTATAAAGCATAAAAAGAGCTCAAAAAAGCTAGTCCCAAAAATCGCTACAAAAATCCAGCCAGATTTTTCGGAACATCTTTTTTTATTATTTTTTATGTCTTTTATATTGTTTTGATGTTTTAATCATAATATATTGAAAATACATTGTTTTTAGCCTGACAATTTGCTTTTCAAGTACTTTTTGTCTTTGACCTACAAACTAGGGTTTGACTTTTGGACCCCCAAATGTGCTCCAAAATTAGCATGTAATATATCATTGGATTCTTGAGTATTGTTTCCAAATCTAAAATAAAAAATCTTTATAAATTTTGATCAATTTGACTTTGATTTGACCATGGTTGACGTTTCCAAAAATTGATCAAAACTGAAAATATGTGCAATCACTCCTGTGGAAGGTTTCTAACAATCCCCTCCTAACCTGACAAGGGAAATATGCAACGATAGGTATATATTATGTTGGCTGATAAAAATATAAAATGTTATTGTTAGCTGAAAATGTGTTGTTGTAGGTCCCTCTGAAGATTATGCCATTATTCATAAAAATATGATAAGACTTTGACATGAAGAGTACTCTATACCAAAAAGAAAAGGAGAACTTGGAAAATTTTCCCAGACTCTTCTTAACCAGATATTTGTTTGGAAGGATAGAGACACACATAGGGAAAGCAATAGATAGACTATAGACCTAAACATACTCTACAACTCTTAGGGTTAGCTAAGCCTATTAAGCATCAATTATATGCTTTCATCTACACCTTATCTAAGTATATAAGAAATATATACAAGAAGTTGAAAACTTATCCACCATAAGGTTCTAAAATGTAGGTATGTTTCCCGTCCTTGTTAGCATAATTGTATGTCCTGAGAATCTTGCAAATCTTCAAAAAAATTGATGTGAATATGACACGTTAAGAACATCTGCAAAATGTGTGATTGCTTATGTAACAAAGGAGAACTGATGTGGTCCCTCTTGGAGCTGAGTTCCTTTGGTTCATGTATCCAACAAGCTTCTGACAACTTCTTGTTTTTAGGGATCTTTTGCACTCTACTAAATAATGAACTCAGCTTGAGTTGTGACTTCCATGATGCTTTTATCTTTCTACAATATGCACTATGCTCAGCATGCTCTATGTGCACTAATTTCATCCACTCTTATACCAATTATGCCATATATTACAATTTCCAAGATATGAGGTACATGAATGTTACAAAGAATCATAAGGGTATGCATATAAATGCATCAATATTTTACATAACTTCATAACTTCACAATATCTATTAAGTGAAAATGATCTCCTCCAAGTATAGATAAGCTCAAAGGTCATGTCCCTTGATGTTGAAAAAGAATCACAAACCCTAGCTTCTGCCCTCCTTGTTGAAATGAAGAAACCAAAACTCCAACTCATCCAAGGTTAGAAAAGACCTCCTCTAGCGAAGCTCAAGGCTTGTGCTCACCTTGAAGTGATAATACAAGTGCTATATGCTGATCTTTTTATAGTTTTTGATCCTGGCTGAAAAGAAAACTCGAAAAGCATAAAAAAGCTAAAACAAGCTAGTCCCAAAAATCAAAGCAAAAATCCCGACGGATTTTTTGAGACAACTTTTTTCTATTTTTTATATTTTTCTGATATTTTAATCATAATATATTAAAAATATATTTCTTATGGCTCGAAAATCTCTTTTCAAATACTTTTTACTTTGACCTATAAATTAGGGTTTGATTTTTGGACCCGAAATGTACTCCAAATTTAGCATCTACTATATCGTTGGATAGCTCTTGAGTAGCACTCTCCAAATCTGAAATAGAAAATCTCTACAAATTTTGACCATCTTTGATCTTAGTTCGACCACGGTTGACTTTGCCAAAAACTGATCAAATCTGAAAATATATGTAATCCCTTTTGTGGAACATTACTTTTCCACCAAATAGAGCTTGTATGGCTGTATAGAAGCTCCCAAAGCCTGGAAATGAAGAAAACTCAAAAATTGCAGCTATGGAAAAGTTTGGTAGACCTGAAGCAAGAGATAGAGTTGATGTACTTGTGTGTAATCTACAGCCAAAGACACATTAGAAGCACAAAAAGCTTGCGCCCAGGTTTCTTGTCCGAAGGAGTGGATCCATGCGTCAAACATAAGTTTAAACCCTAGCCACTCTTTTACATCTTCTTGGTTGTTTAAAAACACAACCACACATTTCATGAGGAGCAGGAATTTTCATAAGATGAAAATGTATAAACTGAAAAATCTAACTCCAATCTAATGAAAATTTCATCAAATGTTCTTCATAAAACAAGCTTTCTAATAAGTCTAAGATCAACTCATTCTTGTTGGAAGTGTGGTAGGCCCAAACAATGATCACAAGTATTCCAAGATCTTTCAAATATTTAGAACCTTAATAGATAACACACCTTGACTAGATCAAAAGAGATGAATGACAATAGAATAGACATGAGACATTTTTAAAAGTGCAACAGCTGTATGTTACTACACACGAAATAAATTGCTAATGTCAATATCAATGTGTGTAGTGGTACAAAACTTAATATAGGCTGAATGAAAAGGGTTCTAGGTACAAAATTTAGAGAAAGAGTGCCTAAGAGGTATTATGTGAGAGAATATGTGCAATATGAAGTGTGAAAACTGTCAAAAACAGTTATTGCAGCAAACCCTAATCTGAAATTAGGTCTTCTTTGATGTTGAGCAACAACTACGGAGCCTTCTCGCATTGAAATGGTAGGTAAGGACCTGGTACAGTTGCATCACTTGAAGAAACCCTAAATTGAGAAGTTTATACTCACAAAATCAGCATGCACACCAAGGGAGTGTGAAGAAGATGATGGGTAGTCTGCAAAAAACTCCTCCAAATTTGCACTATCTCCTCCAAGAGTCCTCCTAGCTCAAACCCTAGGGCTTGTAAGCTTGTAAATTGATGTTTCCAAGAGATCAACAATGCCCTCTTTATATAGCATGAGCTATGTCACGAAAAAACTTTCAAAAAACCTGTGAAAAGCATCTCCAAAAGGAATCCCAAAATTTGTGGCACAAATTTTGGGATGGCTTTTTTTTTTTTTTTTTTTAACTTACGTTTTAATGCTTTTGGTTCAATTGATTAAGAACCATCGATTGACTTTTTTTTGTACTTCAAATCTCACCCATTGATTATGAATGAGAAGCACACGAAAAATAAAAATCAGGGTTTGACTTTTGGCTTTCTAGTGCTTGATGGTACAATGTTATATACCATTAGAAAACTCTCAGAGAGTACTATCCAATGAGCTAATAATAAATTTTTTCTATCTTTGAAAAATATTTGATTAGGTTCAAAAATTAGGATTCTTACAATCTTGACAAGTTTGGAACATTTTAACATTGTTTTCCAACAATCCCCCTTGAATGTCCTAATGGCATAAGGTTCAATAATCTATATAACTTCTGATGTCCGTCTCTAGATAATGCTTTCGTAAATATATCTTCCACATTTTCACTTGTAGGTACATAAGTTAGTTCAATGTGATTTTGAGATATTTGTTTTCGAATGCAATGATCATGTATTTCAATAAACTTTGTCCTTGCATTATGAACACGATTATTTGCAATAGCAATAGCATTTTGATTACCTGAAAGTATCTGTATAGGAAGATGAACATGAACATCAAGATAACTAACAATTTTCTACTACCAAATAGCTTCAATAGTAGCGGTAAAGGAAGCCCTATATTGTGTTTCACTTGAAGATGTAGCTACTTTCGATTGTTTCTTAGAAAGCTATGAAATGAGGCATTCTCCGACATAAAAACAATAGTGACTTGTACTTCTTCTTGTGTCTTTGTCACCTTCCCAATCAAAATCTATCTTATCTTGAAGTATAAAATGTGGTGACTTTGGAAAAACTAATGCATAACTCATAGTCCCTTTCAAATATCTGAAAATTTGTTTAATTACTTTTGAATGAATTTTGAGAGGTTTGTGCACGAATTCTCCAACATAAAACAATAGCGACTTGTACTTCTTCTTGTGTCTTTGTCACCTTCCCAATCACAATCTATCTTATCTTGAAGTATAAAATGCAGTGACTTTGGAAAAACCATTGCATAACTCATAGTCCCTTTTAAATATCTAAAAATTTGTTTAATTACTTTCGAATGAATTTTGAGAGGTTTGTGCACGAATCTTGATACTTGAGAAGTTGCAAATCGAATGTCTATGTAATAAAGTAAGCCTATGATTTAAGGGTCCGACCGGTTCAGACAGATCTGAAATCGAACACCGTTTGGTCATCCGTGTGTATGACCAAAGATCTCGAGAATAGACTTACTAGAAGGTCTTAGCTCTTGTAAACAAGTGATCCACTTAACCTAGTGGTTAAGTCTCAAGGGTGCGAATGAGGTCGTCTTGGGTTCAACCTCCATGGGGTACATGGGGTGACTATTTTTCCCCAAGATATCTAGAACCTTCTAGAAGCATCCAATTGAGTTAACTACAGTTAACTGGGACACTTGGCACACATAGAATTACATGGCCGACACATGGATGGTTAGAATCCACCTACCCAAGAAGGCAATCCCTTGGAGAAAGCTATAAATAGAGGCATATGGTTGGGAGGAGAGTCATCTCGCTAGCATATAGGGGTCGTAATTCCCATTCTCTTGCATTGGTATCACAGCTCAAGGTTGAGCTTCCATGGAGACCTTGACGAGACTTTATCTTCCTCAAGCTTTGAGAAAGCTTCCATGGAGTTCTTAAAATCTATGGAGAAGATGATACATGGATTAGTGCCTCTATTCTTCATACATACTTTTTAATGTTTGAAATTCTTTTCATGGCCTTCGAAGTCTATTCTTCGTGCATACTTTTTAATGTTCGAATTTCTACTCGTGGTGTTTGAAGTCTACTTCATTTTGCAAAACGATACGTTATATTTGGTTGCGCAGGAACCTTAGAACATGAGGCTCGGGGGTTGCCTATAGTTTTTATATAGCTCTATTTTCGAGAACGAAAATATTTTTCCAAGGGGGGGGGGAGAATATAATAAAATAAGTTTATGATCTAAGGGTCTGGCCGGTTCAGACAGATCTGAAGTCGGACACCGTTTGGTCACCTGTGTGTATGACCAAAGATCTCGAGACTAGACTTACTAGAAGGTCGTGAGCTCTTGTAAACAAGTGATCCAGTTAGCCTAGTGGTTACGCTCAAGGGTGTGAAGGAGGAGGTCTTTGGTTCAACCCCCATTGGGTAGAGTATTTTGCTCAACGAGATCTAGAACCTTCTAGAAGCATCCACTTGAGT
Organism: Ceratopteris richardii; assembly: GCA_020310875.1. Lineage (NCBI taxonomy): Eukaryota > Viridiplantae > Streptophyta > Polypodiopsida > Polypodiales > Pteridaceae > Ceratopteris > Ceratopteris richardii. Next base: position 63,998,475 of record CM035412.1, on the reverse strand, counting down.
TAACTACATTTAACTAGGACACTTGGCACACATGCAGTTACATGGCCGACACATTGATCGTTAGAATCCACCTACCCAAGAAGGAAGTCCCCTCGAGAGAGCTATATATAGAGGCATATGGTTGGGAGGAGAGTCATCTCGCTAGCATGTGGTGGTCGTAATTCTCATTCTCTTGCAATGTATTACATAGCTAGATCAAGCATCCAACTGCTCGACTATATAGAGTAACACAAAAGGTTTTGAATCTACATGTGCTTGTGATGACACATTAATATCCATGGGTGTCTGCATAAGTTTAGAATATGACATTTCAAACCTTTTTAAAAGTTTCTCAATGTACTATTGTTGCGTCATACTGATACACTCATTCTTGAATTTGAATTCAATGCCAACATAATAATGTAAAATACCAAGTTCGTTATCATCAAATGTATGCTTAAGTTCTGACTTAAAAAATTCAAGATCAAGTCCTTGGGACCGGTTATGATGATCAAGACATTTGTCTCTAACTTAACATAGAGGGTAGGAAAAGCTTCAAAATTTTTGAAACCACTAGATAAAAGATATAAATGAATCTTTTCATACCAAGCCCTTGGTGCTTCCTTTGAACCATAAAGTGTATTTATAAGCTTGCATACGAAATGTTCTTTACCTCGTTCTTCAAAACCTTTTGGTTGTTGAATTATAAACATTTTTACGAAGATCACCATTTAGAAAAGTTGCTTGGATATCTAGCTGGTACACTGTCCAACGCAACAAGAGAGAGAACTATCCTGACTATGGTCATTTTAGCAGTAAGTGGGAAATGTTTCTTCATAGTCTATACCTTACTTTTGTGCATAACCTTTGACTACTGATCTTTCTTTGTATCTCAATTGTACCATCTTCTTTTCTTTTAATTTTGAAGATCCACTTTATACCAATAGCTTACTTTTGGTACCTCACAAAGCTTTCATGTTTCATTCTTGTGAATAGAATCAATCTCTTTCTCCAAGAATTTGTAATGCATTTTTGACACTAATAAGTTCATTCGGATTGACCTAAGAGCCAAAATATTTTAAATTTCAAAATATTATGCATAATTTACCAAATCTACATGATCTTTCTTTGTCTGACTCCTTATTTCTCCTGTAAAGTTTCCTATATCACTATCCTTCACTGTTAGAAAGGACCACTTTGGAAGTGTCTTGAAAATTGATGCAACATCTAGTTCCTCTACAGCCCTTTCCTCTCGATCTCTAGAAGTTTCTCCAACTTCATGAGTATTGGAAATGCAACCTTCCACAAGAGGGATTGCACATATAATTAGTTTTGGTCAGTTTTAGACAAGGTTAAAGATAGTCAAAATTTGGGAGATATTTTGATTACAGATTTAGAAACTGCAACTCAAGAGCTATCCAATGATATATCATATGATGAATTTGGAACAGACTTTGAGGATCAAAACCCAAACCTTCGTTTCTGATGAAAGGTAACAAAACAAGTCAAATTACATGACATATGGCATCATATAAGTGGATATTACTCAAGAGCTCATAATAAAGATTTATTTTTATAAAAAAAAATTAAAAATAAATTAAAAAACACAGTTTCATATTTCGTGCCACGATTTCCAAAAATTGGATCTTTAAGCTTTTCTTAATGTGATTTTTCGTGGTTTCTCTATTGAAGGTATATAAAGACCAGTTATGAATCTATTTTATCACTCACTCATTATGGAACAAGTCTTAAGCTTGCTTGAAGGAGGTCTCTTTCAACCTTGAAGGTATGGAGTTAGGATTTCTTCATATCAATATGGAGGGAAATAGCTAGGGTTTTTGCTTCATGGAGTTAAAAAGATAGCTTGTGAACCTTTCCTTCAAGACATTCTTCATATGATTCTTCATCATTTGGTAAAGCAAAAGTAGGTAAACTCTCCACCATACCTTGATTTTTTGTGCTTGAGACTTGTGTAACTGATACGGCCAAATCTGGAATGTTATAACTTCATATTCTCCTTTAGTATAGAAGATCTAGCAATATTAGCAAGACTAATTTTGGACAACACAAACATACCACTTCTGTTTTCACTTTGTAATAGACAATGCTCCTCATTAGGTGTGAGGATCTAGCATGAATCTTTCTTAAAAATAACTTCATAACCTTCTGATAAGGAAGTAGAAAAAGAAAGCAAACTATTTTCATTTTAGGAACATATAAAACATTATAAATAGTGTTCACCTTCTCTTGACTTTAAAGTAACTTCTCCCATACCTACAACATCCAAGAAGAGTTAGTAAGGGAAGAAACACCATTCTTGCAATAGGTTATATGCTTTACTAGCTCCGGAATAAAAAATCCAAGGATTTTCAGAAATTGCATTTAATGCTTCTTGATCAAACGCTATTTCTTCAATAGTGACCCATGCATAAGATTCTTCATTTGAAGACTAAGGTTTTGGACCATCTTCAACATTATTACCTGATGCTCTTTTCTTCTCATTAAAAGCCCGTTTTTTTCATTCTGCTATAAGATAACTTGGTTTCTTGTAATAATGGCATATACCTTTTTTTGAGGAGGATGTAGTGGAAGTAGATTTCTCTTTGGGTGTGGAAGAAGTATTTGATGTAGATGTGGAAGAAAATGTAGAGAAAGACTTTGAAGTAGAAGACTTACTTTCCTTTTTGCTTTGCTACTTCTTCTCCTTCTTTGTAGTCTCCTTCTTCTTCTTTCGTTTGGATGCTAATACCATGGCTTCATCATTCTCTTTCATACTCTTCTAATGGTCTTCATCTTGAAGTAATAGGAATTGCAACTCTTCAGAGATATTTCTCTATCTCTTCTAGAAGGAGAAGGAGAAGTAACAAAAGAACAATACGTAGATGGAAGTGAAGTTGTGAGAGTATCCACCATTTTCATCCTTGTGTTGGCTAGTTGTCTCCTCAAATGAGCTTTCCTTGCAGGATTTTTGCTTTAATGAAGATTCTCTAACTCCAACCAAGGTAGTCTAGTACTTTAGGTACGGTACAAATACGGTACGTATGGAGCATACATCTCTATTTAATGACTTTTAAGGTACGTATGCAGTATGTGGCTTTGGAGAAAATATATAGATACATAAAAATTTATATATATTATATAAAAACATTTCAAAATATTATCTAATTGATTTCCATAACAAAGTCATAAGTTATTACTTAATACTAACAATGTACTGATGTGAACAGTTGAAACAATTGAAACTTAACTGTGCGTAGTATGTACACTATATATGTTATAATATATCTCACATAAAATATTCATGTACTTAATCCTATATGCACTGTCATATGAACGCATATATGACATGTGTACTGTATTGTGTGTGTTGTTGTATGTACTGTGCAGTGTGTGCACGGGTAACTATACTATGTCATATGCATTGTGACATGTAGTGTACTGTACCGTGTGTACTATGCTCGGTTGCAGCGGTACACGAACTGGAAGCAACTTAAGGTTCGGTTCATCCCGTACGGTTCGGTTCATCTCGTACGGTTCGGTTCAATCGGTTCGTTGCAGTTCGTGTAGAAGTAGAATTAGGTATTTTGATTTCCGTGCCCCATTGAGAGTGCCAACTCCAACATTACCTAAGCGACGAGCAGCCATGTAGCCTTCCCACACTCGAGTCTTCTCTGAACTGTCGAGAGCCCCTCCGCCCTCCCTCGATTGTGAGCCTTGAGGTTTAGCCTCTCAACTTCGAGAGCCCTCCCGAGTCCCTCCCTACCCCGCAACCCGATTTGAATCTTGTCCCACCTTGAAGTTATTGCCCGCAGCTGCAAGCCCGTGAGGTACTCAGCCGTCAGTTCAAAATTCAAACTTCACTTTCTAAGAACCTTCAACCTAGATAGCTATTAGCTAAAGTGGAGAGATTTGGACACACAGTGCACATCAAAGCCTTGAAGTCCATTGAGCCTTGAATCTTTGAACTTTCAAGATTTATTATCCATATTCATTGCCTCATATCCATTGTCACTTCCATTAGTAATTTAAATCTCATACTACTATCATGATTCATGCCATATCAGGTACATACAGTATGCCATTCATTGGAATCTGGGTCCAATGATCTTGCAAAATTACCATGGCTTGCATCTTTAGTAGCATATGCAAAACGTATAGTCACATTCACTACCATCAAGCCCTAGCTATTTTCCGACATGATATGATTCGACCTGCAAACACACACTTTGCATATGTCTACTTAGTGTTCCACAGACTCCACATGGTTATGGGTTCTTTGCGTATGACCGTTATTGATCGCTGTTGGTTGACCATGTCCACGGCGAACAGTAATATTGCACGATATGTGCAATGCAAAATTCTAGATGAGGACTTTTGGACTGAGATTGAGACTATATTGCCTATTTTGAAATACATTTATATAGTCTTACGTATACTAGATCAAGAGGGATCCACTCTTGGTCTAGTGTATCATATGTACATATGCATGCGCGAGGCAATTGCTACATCCACAACATTGATTCCTTCCAGGTATGTTCATTGTTGATTGATTTATCATTTTATATAATGGTCATGACTCATTGGTCAATAATCAATGGTTTAGTGTATAGTTTGTTTTATACTTTTTCTAGGAGGGAGGATGCACTTCCGTTGATTGATTCACGATGGGTCCACTTGTCTCGACCCATATGGATTTTCAGCCTTACTATATCCTTTCTTTAAAGGACCCGCATTATGGTCAAAGGGTTCCTTTCGGCTTATGAAGGATCAGTATATGGCACATTTTTTCACGAGGAGCAGATAACATTTGACAGCGAGTTTACAGGGTACATGAGCAACGTTGGGATTGCATGAGCAACATCGTGATTGCTTATCGCCGCAGTACTTCACTTCGTGCAGAGGTGGCCATCCGACACTTATAGTGGTGGCAACATTATGGGTAGTTTATGCCTTATACTGCAAGGGTTTGGATATGGTGCTGAAGGGTAGAGGACGTGTGTATATGCCTCAGAAGTGGAGGAGCTGGGCTGGAATGGAGGTAGAGCTGCTAGATAGAGGGAGAGAGGTAGTCAATCAGCTTTGAAGGGGCTTCTCTAAAAGTGAGAGAGCCAAAAAGTGTTATTAAGTTATGTTATATAGAACCCTTTTAGGGTTGGCCAAGTTCACATTGAACTTGGCCCAAAAAATAAAGAATAAGTGACATAGCCTTTATAAATAGGTCTATCCACATGTATACACTATAAAGGGGTCATTTAGGACTTTACCGCAATAACTTCCCACTTAAAGGCATAAATGGCGCCTTTAAGTTAAGTGACTCCCACCATCTATATAAATAACTAATGTTTTGCTTTGGGTGAGCACTTAGTGAGAGCATCTGCAAGGTTCTGTGATGTATGAACCTTAACCAAAGTGATAAGGCCATCCTCAAGCACTTCTCGAATGAAGTGATATCGCACATCAATATGTTTTGTGTGTGCATGGAACATGGCATTCTTTGCTAAACATAAGGCAATCTGGCTATCACAACCAAGCATAGGTGCTCTGTCAAGCAAACCAAACTCACTACAAAGACGTGCTAACCATATTGCTTCCTTGGAAGCCTCAGTGGCTGAAATATATTCAGCCTCTGTAGTAGATAAAGCATCTTTTGCAGTCTGCTGCACCATGATACAACACCACCTCCAAGAGTGAAAACATAGCCACTTGTGGATTTCCGTGTATCCACATCACCTTCTATGTCGGAATCACAGAATCCCTTCAGCTCTAATGGGTCCTTTCCATAACTGAGGCATTTGTTTTTAGTTCCTTTCAAATATCTCAAAATAGATTTGACTGCCTCCCAATGAGCTCTACCAAGATTAGCCATGAACCTACTAACAACTCCCGCTGCATGAGCAAGGTCTGGCCGAGTGGCAACCATAGCATACATAAGTGAACCACAAGCTGATGCATATGGAACACTCTTCATGTAATTGGTTGCATCATCATCTTTGGGACATTCATCCTTGGAAAGCTTAACATGTGGCCGCAATGGCACTCCAAGAGGCTTAGCATCAGCCACATTAAATCTGTCCAGCACTTTTTCAATGTACTTTTCTTGGGATACATGCAAAGTATGTCCCTTTTTATTCGCATACCAAGAATATGCTCAGCTTCCCCAAGGTCTTTCATTGAGAATGCAGAGTTCAACTGCTGTTTTAGAGCATTCAGTGTGCTCTTTTTCTTCCCAGCCAGCAGCATATCATCTACATACAGTACAAGAATAATTTTTTAGTGTACAAACAGTGGTCTGCATGGCTTCTTTTGAACCCATGTTTGAGCATAAATGCATTCTTATATCATTGTCTGGGGCCTGTTTCAGCCCATATAAGCTCCTTTTCAGCTTGCATACCAAATGCTCTTTTCCAGGAATGGCACATCCTTCTGGCTTTTTCATGTACAGCTCTTCGTCTAAATCACCATGCAAAAAGGCTGTTTGAACATCCATTTGGAATAACTCCAAATCCAAGGCAGCTGTGAGAGCAAACAATACACGTAATGTGGTCATTTTAACCACTAGAGAGAACACATTTTGGAAATCAATGCCCTCCTTTTGGGCATATCCCTTAGTAACCAGCCTTGCCTTATACTTGGGTTTGCCATCAACAGTTTTGATTTTGTACACCCACTTGTTGGGAATGGCCTTCTTTTCTTTGGGCAACTCAACCAAATCCCAAGTATCATTTGCATGCAAGGCCTTTATCTCTTCCTACATGGCTGACTCCCACTTCCTCTTGTGCTCACATAGCTTTGCCTCTTTATAAGTAAGAGGCTCACCCTCATCTGATAACATAATGTAATGTATAGAGGGGTCATATCTATTCATTGGCCTCCTAAGACGTGTAGATCTTCTTACCCAATGATCCACATTACCCGGTAATGGATCTACATCAAGAGGTACATCAACTTCTTCATTGTTAATGAGCTGTTGTACATCATTTCCAGCCCTGTTTTCAGCATGAATAGGTGGCTTCATATGCCCATCGGGAGCCTCTTCTTGTTATCCAACATCTTCAGGTTCAAAAACCACTGGATTGTCTATATTTTCAGTCATATGTGGTGCATCTTGAGGGTCTGCAATAGGCCTAACATGTGGCTGGTCTTTCTGAAATGTGAGCTTTTTATGGTCATGTTTCGAGGCAACATTATTTTGTAGCAGCCTTGCCTCATTAAAAACAACATCCCGGCTGCGTATGACCTTTTTCAGCTGAGATAACCATATTCTATAACCCATTTCACCTTCTTCACCATATCCCATGAAGAGACCTTTGATGGATTTGTCATCAAGTTTACTCCTCAACTCAGGCCTTATGTGTACAAAAGCTTCACAGCCAAAGGCGCGTAAGTGACCATATGAAGCAGGTTTGCCAGACCAAACCTCTTCAGGGATGTCACCTTTCGAGGACATGTGAGGGGATCGATTGCATATATGTACTGCAGTTTTAAGAGCCTCTCCCCAAAAAACATGAGGGAGATTAGTTGTGGATAGCATGCATCTCACCCTCTCAGAAAGAGTCCGATTATACCTTTCAGCCACACCATTAGAAGAGGGGCTGTATGGAACAGTAAGCTCCCTCTTTATGCCCAAATTTTCACAAAAAAATTTGAATTCAACACTTGTGAGCTCACCCCCATTATCCGTACGTAAGCATTTCAGCTTTCTACCTGTTTGGGTAGTCACAAATGCATGAAATCTCTTAAACGCAACAAACGCTTTATCTTTTGATTTGAGTAGCTGCACCCAAATCTTCCTAGAAAAATCATATTGACAATCATTACAAAAATCTAGCTTGGTGCCTTTAACATCAAGCTTCTTCAAGTTACAAAGTTTGGATAGACCCTTTCAGCTCATATGGCCAAGTCTTTTATGCCACAATTCCATATGAGAATTAACCTCAACCAATGCAATGAATTTGTCGGACAAGGCCTTTCCATGCAAGCAATACAAAGTTCCCCTTTTCGTGCCTTTAACAATCAGCCGTGACCCTTTGGTCATCTTCCAAAGCAGTACAGTGCCTTCGGTGCGTTCAATTCGGCGCACGCAAGGTGCGAGGACCAAATGGTATCCGAAGATAAGGTGCGTAAGGTGCAGCGTTACAAATACATATATATTTATAAGAATCTAAGATATAGTATAAACATTTATAGTATGCATGTCAAAACTTATGTGGCATGATTTAAATTTTAATCTACACTATATAAAAAGACTTACAATCAACCGGATACATCATGGGCTATAGATATAAGTGTCACACATGATACTCTAGCATGCTTGACATTTATGATGCGTTATTTGGCTTCAAGCTTGCTAGATGAATGCTTGAAATGTTGTCCCCAAATAATGTCAAGCATGCTTAGATGAATGTATTATTTGCCTTCAAGCTTGAGAACTCAAAGGGAAAGGATGCGCGCTTAAAAGAGATTCGCGAACCGGTTCAAAATCGGGCAACAAATCATATGCGAATTTTTTGATTGTGTAACGACGAATTTAATGCACCTAAATGCACCGAACGCACCGAACCTAAAAATCAATCAGTGCGGTGCACCGAATCTGCCTTGTCATCTTCCATGAGCCTCTTTCACATAAAATGTTGTAACCATGCATATCCATTTGCCCAACAGAGAGCAAACTCTTCTTGATTCCTGATACATATCTCACATTATGCAGGACCATCTCATTTGTGCCATCTGTTGAAAGATGCACAGTGCCAATGCCTTCAATGGGACATGCATGATTATTCCCTAGGTATACATGGCTATGGCTGCCAGCATGAAAAGTAACAAAAATCCTTGACAGGAGTCACATGAAACAAAGCACTAGAATCAACAATCCATGTCTGAGATAATGCATCATTTACAATCAATAAAGCATCAATTAGATCACTTTTAGTGATCGACATGTCCTATACATGAACATTGCAAGAGACATCATGTGCATGAGCATCATGAGCTTTGGAAGGGTTTGGATATGGTGTTGAAGGGGTACAGGGCGCGTGTATGTGCCTCGGAAGTGGAGGCGCTGGGCTGGAATGGAGGAGAAACTCATAGATAGAGGGAGAGAGGTAGTCAACCAGCTTTGGAGGGGCTTCTCTAAAAGTGAGAGCGCCAAAAAGTGTTATTAAGTTATGTTATATAGAACCCTTTTAGGGTTGGCCAAGTTCACATTGAACTTGGCCCAAAAAATAAAGAATAAGTGACATAACCTTTATAATTAGGCCTATACACATGTATACACAATAAAGGGATCATTTAGGACTTTACCCCAACATTGTACAAGACCGAAAGAAGTTGGAAGATCCCAAACAGGTATGAACATTCGACATTACCATTTTAGTACTCACATATGTTTTTTAAATTGTCATTGGTCAATGGTCAGTGGTCACATAGTGTAATGCTATAATTTGTTTTCATTATAGGTTTCCTCTACATTATTTGATGACACAATAGAGGCATACATGAAAGTTGCAGCTCGTATTCGTGATGAGAAGGAGGAGATCTACCGCATGTTACATCTTTAGCTTGAGAGCGTGGATAGGAGAGTGACAAAAGCTTGTTCACGTGCCATGGTGCAACAAGATATCTCTGATGTTCCATCTACTAGTTCAGTAGTAGCACGGAGGCGTAAGCTACCTACACGACGCAAAGCTCGAGTGATCGACGACGATGATATTGGAGAGTCACACTTCCGACCGTAACTATTAGAGAGCCAGAGTCAGAGTTACTGGGTCACACATTGGATGATGAGCCATTTGGTAATGGATTATGGGAGTGTTGACCTTCCATATGGAAGATGCTCATTGCTACTTTCAAGTTTCTACTTACTACTTAATACTTTTTATTTTTCAAGTTCATTGTGCAACGTGTATGTTTCATTGTGACATGTCTTATGTAATATGAATTATGAAGTTAAGTCTAGACTCTAATTTGCATTTTACTTTTTATGTTTTTTGCACATTGCCATTGATCATTGTTGTAAACTTACTTTTTATGTTTTTTGCACATTGCCATTGATCATTGTTGTAAACTGATTGTTTCAAATTGATACATAGCAACCAATGTACATACCTATACATATCACAATGTACATACTACATGGTACATACATATACATATATAGTTATTAGTACGTAATATGTATGACATATGAACATACTAATTGTGAGTGTGCACTCTATATCTATATATATATCTATATCTATATCTATATTTCTATATCTATATCTATATCTATATCTATATCTATATCTATATATATATATATATATATATATATATATATATATATATATATATATATATATCAATATCTACATTGTGTGTGTGCACTCTATATCTATATATATATCTATATCTATATCTATATCTATATCTATCTATCTATATATATATATATATATATATATATATATATATATATATATATATATATATATATATATATATATATATATATATATATATATATAGATAGATAGATAGATATATATATATATATATATATATATATAGATATATAGATAGATATATAAATATCTATATAGATAGATATATAAATATCTAGATAGATAGATAGATAGATAGATAGATAGATAGATAGATAGATAGATAGATAGATAGATAGATAGATAGATATATATATATATATATATATATATATATATATATATATATATATATATATATATATATATATATACCCTTATGTACCTTACGAACCTTACCTCGGGGTTAAGATACGGTTCACGTACCTTATCTGTACCGAACCTTACGAACCTAACCACCTTGGTACTATGTGACATGTGTGACATCATCTTGTGTAGTATGTACATTCATATGAATGCATATCTAACATGTGTAGTGTATTGTGCAGTGTGTACCATAGTATGTACTTTGGAGTGTGTATACGGTACTGTGCATCATGTGCATTGTGACTTGTACAGAAGTATGTATTGTATTGTATGTACTATGTGGTATGTGTGACACATCATCATGTGTACTATGTAGTATGTACATTGTACATTGTATGTATTATAATATACATAGTATAAAATATTTATGTACTTCGTATTATGTGCATTGTCATATGAATGTGTTTGTGACTATGACATGTATACTGTACTATGGAGTGTGTGTTGAGTCTTGACGTGTTTACGACTTCACAATGCACATGTGTAGTATGTCTTGTACTATGTGTCATGTGCATTGTGACATGTCTGGTAATTTTATTGTGTGTGTACTGTATTTACTACTTTATGTACTATGTGGCATGATACATCATCATGTGTAGTATGTACAGTCACCATTGTGTCTACTCTTGACTGAAGAAGTGTGAAATCCATTATGGGTCAAATGACATCTATAAAATAAAATAAAATTAAATTAAAAAAAAAAAAAAAACTCACATACTGTAAATTCAGTATGGTACATCTCTCTACTGGACCTTAAAAACATACTGTATGGATCAGTACGTACGTATTGATCCAACCTTGACTCCAACCAAGCCTGACAAGAGGCTCTACTTGACCTGATTTGAGGAATGATATGCCTCTTGACTCCAATAGCAATTAATGAGAGAGCTTGTGCATCTTCAGAATCCCATCTAGATAGCTCTTTTGTAGGAAGTAATTAGATAGCTTCTCTGATTTTGAATGATGAGAGGACCTCTTCTTCTACTTCTTCAACAACCTCCTATTGAGCAAAAACTGGAGGAACAAGTTGCTTGGATGATGAAGCAACATCCTCTATAGCTTATCTTGGCCTAGGGTACTTTCCATCGACAATATTTCCATAAGTCCTTTGAACCCAACAAGTTCATCATCATAAAACTCTGCACTGGATAATTAGACATTCCATCAAGCTTGCCCTCTGGTTTCAAACTATCTCTATGGTCACTCATCTTGAGTACACGGTGTATGTCAACTATGCTATGATACCAAATGTTGGAAATGTGATAGGCCCAAATAATAATCATAGGTATTTCAAGACTTTTCCAAAACTTAGTACAGTAGCACATAACACACCTTAACTAAATTAAAAGAGATGAATGACAATAGAAGAGACAAGAGCAGTTGAATGCTACTACACAATAAATAAATTTTTTAATGTCAATATACAATTTGTGTAATGATACAAAACTGAATATAGGCTGAATAAAAAGGGTTCTACATACAAATTTTAGAGAAAGAGTGCCTAAGAGGTATTATGTGAGAGAATATGTGCAATATGAAGTAAAAAAACTGTCAAAACAGTTATTACAGTAAACTCTAATCTAAAATTAGGTCCATAGCGATGGAACCTTCTCATGTTGAAGTGGTAGATAAAGACCTGCTGAGCCACGAAAAAGCTTCAAAAAAAAAGCTTGAAACGCACCTCCAAAGCAATCTTGAAATTTGTGCCACAAATCTCGAGATGGCTTTTTTTTCGATTCTTTTAACTTGCTTTTTTATGCTTTTGGTTCGATTGAGTAAGAACCATCGACTAGCTTGCTTTTTGTACATCAAATCTCAGCCATTGATTAAATGTGAGTGAGAACCACATGAAAAGGGGAAACTAGGGTTTAACTTTTGGTTGACTTTTTGGTGCCTGATGACATAATGTTATGTACCATTAGGAAGCTCTCAAGAAGTACTATCCAATGAGCCAATAATATTTTTTTACCATCTTTGACCAAAATTTGAAAGTTGAAAAAGAGCATTGCTGGAATTTTGGCAATTTTGAGACATTTTAACATTATTTTCCAATAATTCCCCACTTCCATAGCTAGAAATTAAGAATTTTATTTTTGAAAAGCTTAGAGACAATACCAAAAATTAAAAAAAGGTTCTAAAGTTACCATAAACTCTTGGAAAGCTCAATTGACATTGTCCACCTTATTTCCAACATTTTCTACCCATAATCAACACAATGAACTTGTAAGGAGAACTCACTGACTAGAGTCTGTTCTAGACCATATGACCTCTTCCTTTAAGCAATTAAAGGCTCAAATAGTTACTTTAAAGACCTAGATTTCGTGTATTGTTGCTATGAGAGCAAAAAGAGATACCTCTTTACACGAGACACGTGATATGATCAGAAAAGAGACTAGACAATCTAGCAAGCTCAAAGGGGAAAGTTATAGGAAAACTCGCTCCTAAAAGACCTAAAGCCATCTAGTTTTATGAGGGATGACCGACAACATTTAAGGATGCCGTATACACTTTTCTTCGAAAGTGGATTGACCTCCATAAGCTTAAAGGCACCCTAGCAAAGTATTATGTACTTTGAGGCGAGTCTTTCACTAGGGCCACAAGCATATAAATGGTGGATGATTCTGGAGGGGAGAAAGGAGCTATTCTTGTAGGCTTCATCTTGTAGGCTAAAACCACTTCAAAACTCTTTTCAAGGTACAGGACATGGAAAGCTACTTTACATCAGAAAATGAGTTTGATATGTCCCTCAAAAGCCTAGCGTAATTTTCTAAGAATAAAAAAGCTAAATTTGTGATTTCGTACAAACAAAATTGCTTTTCATGATTTTACGATTTTTTTAATGCAAAAACAACATGGGACACTTAATACTCTATATAAGGGACCCAAGGGGGCACAAACTACAAGTCATATACATACTCTAGTGTGTATATGACTTATAGTGTCTATACTCTAGTGTTAACAAAGCTTAGTCCGCATGTATCAAAGTAGATTATTCTATTATCTAAGTTGGAGATCCAAATACAATCAAAATGTTATGCTCTAGATGAGTTCTATGTGCAAAGATTACTCATGCTGCGGAATCTTAGCAAGACTATACCTCAGCTCAGATGACGAGAAGATGTATGCTGTAACAAGAAGCTGTACACCATTCACTACTAGAGTGCCAATGTGATCAGGATTTATTCGAGAGAGCTCAAGTCCTATGTCAAGGGCTGGCTTTTTATACAGTGGTCATCCCTCACGCTCACATATGCTGCTGTCTGGGTTGTATGGACACAGATAGAGAGGCCTCTGATAATGATGCATTTTTGAAGGTTTTCCATAAATCTCCTCGAGTTAGAGATAAAAAAAATGACACACCATAGGACCTTCACTCATAGTGAGATGCCCTATGGTTATTCAATCTTCTTCCTGCACCAGAGAGAAACCACTACAGACTCACACATAGAGCCAGGGCTCACAATCTCTCCATCTTGCACTTAATAATAAAAATCTTATACTAACTCCCTCTGATGTACTAACCATATGCATGATTATACCAGGACAAGGGATTCATGTTCTAAAAGACAAGATTACATTTGCGAGTCATCTTTGACACAAGGAATAGTTGCATGCCTCGATAACAAAGACAGATAGGCATCATAAGATAACATTGGAGAATTCGACATGCTAAACAAACAGGTATTGGTTTCTTGTAACATTAAAGGTCAAGAATGAAACACTATTGGCCAGACATTGCGATAAATATAAAGAAAGCCATATGTAGACATGCACACGATCCAACTAAGAACAGCAAGTGAGATGACATAGGTAAGAGACTTTAACAACCAAAGAAACTGGGTACAGAAAATGTACCAACAACTTCTACTGTCAAACATTTCAAATACAAACTCACTATATATGCAGAAATCATCCAACTCAAATCCGCCATTAAGAATTCAATCCCCTCTGATGTGAAGTGTCATACTGGTTAAGCTCTTTTCTGGAAAATCATACCTCTGCGGAAAAGATATCAGAAGCACTCTGTCCATTCGTCACCATGGTTGCACTCACAAACACTGACTTTGCAATCTTTTGAGGAAACTTTTCCATAACAAAAGATATACATACACCTCCAAAATCATGGCCCACAAGCATCACCTGCCATTCACATTCGCAGTATTTTACACATTGGCATATTTATTTGTAATTGATCTGGAGGAAACAAACACTTTTGGGGGCAGAAAAATATGTGTTATTGACAAATTTGAATATATAAATGTACAGATCCCCAGAGAAGGACACAGACTAAAAGGTCTAGAGCACGATGTTAAGAGCATATGATTCACATGTGCACAGACACATACACTTACATAAATATTAGACACACACATGGATACATACATGCACACATGCATACAACCATACATGCATTTCTTGATTTGTTCTTGTCATCCTTGCACAAGGGCCATGAGAATCTTCATACATAGAACATACATACATGCATAATACACACACATCCATAGGTACATACATACATAAATACACATACATACATTTCTCAATTGTGCATATCATCCTTGTACAAGGGACATGTGAATGATGCATCTTCATACATACATAAATTTCTCAATTTGTGTGTGCCATCCTTATGCAAGACTCATGCTATTTTTCTCTGTATCATCCAAGTTTATCAGTCAATCGTCATACATACATATTACATGCATATGAACATACATGCATGCATACATACATACATACATGCATACATACATACACACACACATAAATACATACATACATATAAACACACATAAATGCATGCATGCACACATGCATGCACTCATAAATGCATATGTACATACATACATACAGTTGGATATAACATGCATACATACAATCATGCATCAAGCCATACATGCATACATACATACATACATGCATGCATGCATGTACATGTAGATACATACATACATACATACATACACACATACACATACATACGTACGTACATACATACGTACGTACGTACGTACAAACATACATACATACATACATACATACATACATGCATGCATGCATGCATGCATGCATACATACATGCATACATACATACAAACATTAATTCATACATACATACATGCATGCATGCATGTGTGAGTGCATGCATATACATACATACATATATACATACATATGTACATACGTACATACGCACATACGCACGTACGCACGTACGCACATAATACATACATACATACATACATACATACATACATACATACATACATACATACATACATACATTCATACATTTATACATACATTGGACATAACATACATACATACAATCATACATAAAGACATACATGCATGCATACATACATACATATATACATACATACAAACAAACATACATACATTTACACACATCATACATGCACAAACAAATGCATCAATTATATACATATTTATTCATTTATTAATTTATTTCTTTATTGCAAATAGGCTTTTGGATTCAAGAAAGATGTGACACCTTGTCAGCTTCTGAAACGCTCTCCATGTAAGCAGTCAATGGCTCAACATATAGCTCAATTGTTGAAATGTCATTTGGGTCGGTTGAGTCGATACCAGAACCAGTTAGGTCAAGAGCATGTACAATGAAGCCTTCCTCCTCCAAGGATGCTACCAACTTGTACCAGCACCAAGCTCCAAACCCACCACCATGAACCAGGACAATATGCTTTGTATAAGCATTGAGGGCAGTTCCCTTGCCACAATAAGCAGATTCTCATTCAGCCAAGCAATACCATGATATCAATTAATCCAGAAAACAATTTATAACCGATTGCAAAATAATCATTCACTCATTCAATGATGCTCTGCTGCCCTTTTCCCCTCCCTCTTGCCTCTCCCCACTCCTCCCACTCCCCCCCCATGCACTTATCCTTTCACTCATCATTCCACCTCTCTATTCCCCTCCCCTTCTATCCCTACCTCTCTCCCTGCCCACACCTCTTTTCCGTCCCCACCTTCCTTTCCCTCCTTCACTATGCTGTTCCTCTTCGCCCTCTCTGCAGCATTCCACCCCCACCCTTATCCCTCTTCCCATAATTCAATCCCTCCCCTCTTCTTTTCCACCTGATTCTTTGCCATATACCTCTACCCTGATGCACTTCCCACTCCACTATGGATCCCTATATCCCTTACTACTTAACCTCCCTCCACTCCCCATGCTTCCTCATCCTCCTTGCTTCAACACACAAACAATTGCATTTAATTCCATTCACAGATGAATGGGAGTTTATATACACCTTTTCAATCTCAGATTTATTCGAAGTTAATAAATTAAAGGTACGAGACACAAACACAAATAGATAAGAACATACAACAACACCGACAACAACCCATTGCGTAAATGGATAAGCTTATGATAAAAAGGAAAAAGCAAAGTCAAATATGCAAAACATAAAATAAAATAAATATTTATAATTAATCCAACAAAACATTATATACATACACATACACACACACATGCACAACGGCTTTTGGGTACACGTAGGTTCTAAGAGTTTTTTTCCCCGTAAAACTTCTAAAAAGGCCAATAGATTAAGATTTTATCACTTTAAAAGTGAAGGGCAAACTCAGCCTGATAAAGCCTTTCACTAGAATAGAATAGAAACTACAAATTCATGTGATAGGGAGAAAAAATAAAACACACACACACACACACACACACATATATATATATATATATATATATATATATATATATATATAGCTATAACCCCCTCCCGTGCTGCTTCTCCCCCGCTGACCTGCTAATCTCCCCCTCTGCCCCCCCTTCCACCGCAAGCAGCCACCCTCCTCCCCTCCCTCCCCTCGTTTCCCCCTTCGAACCCTCCCCCTTCCCGCACCCCCGTCCTATCCATTTGCTCAAGCGACAAGAGGCTTTTCTTGATGCTTGGTACCTACCTTGGATCATGCAAAACCAGCTCATTATTGCCATCTACAGTGAGATGCATTGTGCCAATACCTTCAATAGAACAAGCATGGTTAAAGACATACATGTCCATGGCTGCCTCAATGAAAGGTAGTAAAACACTCTTTAATAGGAGTAATATGAAATGATGCACCTCAATCCACAATCCATGTTTGACAAGGCATCGTTCACGGTAAGCAAAGCATCAATTAGATCTCCCTTCGTGATCTGCATATCTTGTGCATAAATGTTAACTGAAACATCATTAACTTTGGCATAATTTGCTTCCATAGTAGCACAAAGAATATCTTCTTCCTCTAATAGCTCCTCAATGACAACACTAGAGGCCACATTGGCCTTCTCTATATCTTTGCCCTTAGAGTTGTCATGTGCTTCATTCTTAGTGTCTTTTTCTTCTCATCACTTGTGTTCTTCTTTTTTCCAGTTCAGATTTGTGGTATTTGCAATCTGCAATCAGGCTTCTTGTGACCTTTCCCACCACATTGGTAACAAATCACTTCAGGCTTGCCTTTGCTTTGGCTCCTATTTCTCTATGCATTTTCACTTTTCTTTTCTAATCTTCCTCTGACCACATTGGCTGAACCACTACCCTCTCCACTGGCTTTCCTCCTTATTTCTTCGTTCAAAATAGAACCCCTTACACATCAAAGTTAATATTGGGATTATTTCATAGTGACAAAACCAATGTTTCCCAGGAATCACGTAAGGTCATCAACAAGAAGATGGCCTCAAGCTTATCGTTAAATGGAGGTAATCTTGAGTCATGCAATTTCGAGAGGACACTTGTAAAAGCAAATAAGTGCTCAGCTTCACTTTTCGACTCATTAAGTTGCATACCCACTGACTTTATGCATAAGATGCACTTGATTTACGAACTTGATATTTTTATAGGTGGCCTTAAGCTTCTCCCATACCTCAAAAACACTTGTAAGAACCTTCATATCCACTAAATTTTCATCGGATACAACCATCTCGATATAAGTGATTGCCTTCTTGTTTCAGTTCGTCCATGTTGTATCTATCATATCTTAAGGCTTGACTTCCGTCCCTTCGCAATTTTTAAGAAAGAGGATGTCGAGCATTCTCTCTTTCCACAAATCAAAGTCATTACCCTCAAATCTCTCTATCTCAAACAGATTTTTGACATCATAAGAGATAGAAGCCTTGTTTGCACTCTCAAAGATTCAAATTTTACCAAAAAAGGTAAAATTGAACTGTTGTCCTTTGCTCAATCACTTGCAAGGATATAGTTGAGAAATTAAGCCCAAAACCTGTTCAAAACTTTAAAAAACCAATTTCTGAAATTTTTTGCTGAAAATTTCAGATAATTCTAGCAAGCTTTGATTGCATAAAAACAACAAATTTATTGTTTTTCAACAACAAAAGGCATACATAGACGCAAAATAGGGTATGCTTGTTTTCACAAAAGCCCCAATTTTTGGGGCAATATGACCTATAAAATCTGAGAAATGACCTGCTGAAATAAGTTTCCAATAAGTATGTACTTCCACAATCCTTATACATGTACTCCCACTTGAAATGAGAGAAAATCTATGCAACAAAGGACTTGTAAATGAAAAACCAAATGTGCAGGTCTTGACTCTGAAAAACTCAAATTTTGCTTCAGGTATATTATGGGCCAAAAGTAAAACAACATTTTTATTGCAAAAAATGGAGGTTTTTTCTCATGAAATTCTGTTGAATACAAGAGAATGCCTTCAGCTTAGCATAGGCTAAAGTAGAAAAGCATTTGTAACAACTTTGTCATCATGGAACAACTCAACGCTCTGATACGAGCTGAGGCCACAGAGAGTATCCATGATATTCAATTAGATTGCAAGAGTCGAAACAAAAATTGATGGAAATTCATCCAGCGTTTCCTGTGCGTGATCCATATGATCCAAAAATCTCCTCTTTGTGTATCTAGTTGAGTGAGAGCGGGAGACATATCACGTGATCTACGTATATGAATCATTGTTTTGTGAGCATTAGAGCTTTAATGTTCTCATACTTCGCAAGATGTAGAGTATGAGAATTTTCACGTAATACCCAATACATAAGACACGAAATGAAATTTCAATAAATCTCTCCAACAAACAAGGAGAATTCCCTTCAGCATATCGAATAGAGAAGAGTAAAACCTCTTTCTTGAGAAGTTGAAGAGGCTGGACTATGGGGTCGCTAGATTGACGGGCCCGAGCACTGGCACTACGAGAGACCCGTTGCTTAGATGCCTGGGCAGGCTGTCGCATTGATGATGATCGCTCTAAACGCATGTGCTGTTGATATAGCCACAGCAACTCTTCTTCCAACCTTGAGGCCTTGGTATCACTACTATATCTGTTGCTGCTTGTTCTCAGAGGCTTGGTCATCCTCCGTGAACTGTTCCTAATGGATTTCTTGTTGTTGGACGGCATACACGAAAAGCGGGTGCCCATTGCTGTACATAAAACTTCTAGGCAATTTTCATCCCTTTCTCTGATACTCGCAGCTCACTTCGAGTGGAATGCCAAAGCAACGGCGTCTCCTTCGCAGAGTTGAAAATTGGGAATGGCTGGTGGATGGAGCTGAGCTAAGCTCTGCACAAACCTCCGCATGCCTGCGTAGGACAAAAATGCGATATATTCCAGTGAAACCGCTTCCGTCGTGCGTAGGAACGTCGGTACAATAGACAAATGTGAAAACCAGAATGACAGCGATCCGTCATATTTGCATTTGAGTGACCCACTCCAGATATGAAAAGCACAAAGTACATTGCGCACATCCTCCTTCCAAACGGCCAGGCTGCAAACCTCCTGCAGGCTTCAGGCCAGGAGACTGCATACACACGTTCAGACAAGCCCGCTATTATACTATTCTATTCTTGATGATATCATACACAATGTCATGACTCGTGACTCGCGATCCGAAGTCGACCCATCGGGAATCGGGATTCGGAATTCGACGTATCAAGGTTCCAATTTCCAATGCGCGGAATCGTTTTTCTTTTTTGTTTAAGTGGAGGTTCGGGAGATGTCTACTCCCCGGACTTTAACTTTGAGGTTCGGCATATGTCTACTCTTCGGACTCTTTTTTTAAATGGAGGTTGGGCGCATGTCTACGTCCCGGATTTTAATTTTGAAAAAACAAAAAGCATACTATCAACGGGACCTCCATATCTTACAAAGTAAGGTTAGACAAGATAACATGGATAACAATTAGTTTAAACCTGTCAAAACCTTTATGTCTAACCTGGGGATTGAACTTTGGATCTTCGCAAAAAAGAGACCAAAGCAAAACCACTTGAACTATGGGACATGGATAATTTATTTTAGCAAAGCATCCAAATTAGACACTAGAAATTTAAGGGTAATTCACATGGGACAGAGGCCAATGAAGCTTACGAATCCCAAGATTTACCATTAAGGTTTTTTTTTAAAGCAAGTTCCTTTAGATGCTTAATCTCCTTGGATTAGTTTGAATTAATTGTAACTATAAGTGAAGGAACCTTATACCCATGGGATCCCCTTATCCTACGAAGGAGGTGTTAGACACACATGAACTTGTTCAAAGGCGATACATGAATTATATTGCCCGAAGGTGACACATGGAAACTAGTTTAATTAGCCTAAGGCCCAAAATATGTTCAATCATTCGGAGGGGTAGAACCTTTGCCCTTGCCTCAAGAGGCAAAAAGCTCGGCCAACTGACTTAACTCCTGCGAACTCTTCTTTGGATGTTATATATTAATATATGTATGACCAAACTTCTCTTTGCATCACACGGAAATTGACTTTTTAAGAGCGTGCTACTCATGTGAATGGTATAGTGGAGGCAAAAGATATGGCTTGATGCCTTTGTTCCATTAAGTGCCTACCATTTAAGCACGGCCTTAGTGCAAGATTTGTGAAGTCCTTAGCAAAAAGACATTGAAGAAATAGGACATCCTTACACACAAGCAATGTTGGAAATCAAGCTCAACACAAAGGTTTCGTGCATCTTCGCATAGAGAGATGGAGAAATAGAGGATTCTTCCACACACACAACAATAGAAATCAAGTTAAATCCAAAGGTCAAAATAGCTTGAATTGGCTAACACAGATCATCACAAGTTTTTTTTCTTTAAGGAAGTTTGGCAATAGCCTACTCTCTCAAACTTTAATTAAGAGAAAGAACAATTATACAAGCAAACGGGCCTAGCACTCATGCGAGCCCTCGAATCCCACAAAATAAGGGTTGCTTAAAATTTGCTAGAAGACATTACAAAGAAGTTTGATAACCCTTTTGTCCCTCTCATGGGGGCTCCACTTGCTTTTAATTTTGTTGCTCTCAAGGATCCAGAAAGTCTCACGTCTTATAGACTTCCACAATGCTGAGGAACAACTGATCACTTCATCTAATAGCGCTTGCTTCTAGTTAATTTGTCCCTGTAGCAACATGATTCTCCCAAGTGTCTGCTAGATCAACATTGACTTGAGACATTAAAAAAAAAAATGTCCCAAATCCTCAAAGCCATGAAGGCATCTTTCACACCAGTTAAGAAGATCGTCACCCACAAGTCTTATAACTGCCTCATCCACTTCCACCACCACTTCATTACTTAGTTCAAATTATGTGAAGACATGTTTTTCATCTCATGTGGTACATAACAAGTGCGACAAGGAAAACAAAAGCAAAAGAGGACCGAATGAGATCATTTTCACATGTTTTGAAGCCACCAAAGTACTTTCTTGATAAAAGCTACTCCTTGCCAGAAATGCCCATGCTTTTTGTAAAAGACTCCTACCTCTCTTCAAGATTTTGTTTTTATATGCTAGATGAGGTCCTATTTCTTCTTCATATTCAACCAAATCATTTCAAGTCTTATAAATCAAGGATTTTACAGCGCTTGAAAGCTTTATATATCAAGTATTTTACAACTCTTGAATGAGGTTTGCTATTACTTGACCATTTCTTCTTCATATTCAATCAAATCATGTTTATATGTGAAGACTTTTACGTCTCTTGTGTGAGGTTTGGCATTACGTAACCTCTCATTTGAGAAATTATTTTGTATCGAATTAAATTTTCAAGATCATTTATAGAATCCTTTGAGATGAACATGTTCAAGGAAAAAGAAAAAATATATTATAGGTGGTCAATATCATTTGAAGATAGGTAAGAAAAACAAGGCATATATCAAGATCATTTGAAGATATGATAAGGTGCACAGGAGGAGAGCAAAAGAGGATCAAACGAGATCATTTTCCCATGTTTCCAAGCCATGAATAGTAATTAATGAGTTCGTCAAAGATGGATGCCTCTACTTTACGAGGTCGGGTGTGTGACCGTGTTTCCAATTCATTGTACTCTAAAAAAGAAAAAAAGGGACAAATGCTACACCCTCGATTATTGGGAATTGCTCCCTCTCTTTATGTTGTTGCCATTATAAGGTGAATGAGGTCGAATTTATTGTTCGTATTCAATCAAAACATTAAATTTTATCTATCAAGTTATTTCCACCTCTTGAATGAGGTTTTGTATTATTTGACTTGTTACTTTATCAATTGTATTGTCTAGAAATAGTAACCAAACTTTCAAACATTTGAAGACTCCTACATCCTCACTTTTTTGCACTAGATGCTATAAAGCATTCCCAATGGCATTCATGTTGCACTTTTAAATGCACTCAAGAAGTCTGGAGGCTAGTACTGTTGATATATTTAGGTACTAATGTGTGTGAACACACTAGGACCATCGAGGCACTTTGTTTCCTCTTTAGGAGTTTTTTTTTTCCCAGTTTGTATATACACCTATAGCCCTAATGGGTTACTTATCTTTGTACATTCTAATGGGTAATACATTCAGTCTTGTGTGTTGTGCTCCAAGCTTCTTCTTCTTCCTTGTGCTATTCGCGTGCTTCCACAGATGTCTAACTCCAACAATTGGTATCAGAGCAGGTCACCTCTTCATATAGGGCATCGTGGACACTCCTCTAATCATAGTCTCAAAATCGCACAAAATTTGGTGAGCATACTCAAGGTGATTAGGAGATCAAATGGCTTCGCTTTGTGGTGTCGGAATCGTGATCTGAGCTCGTTTCGGCCCCCGAATACACTATCACGGCACTTGTGTAGGCTATTTCATCTTTTTGTGCCAAAGATATATACATGTTTTGGTTCACCAATATAAGTGTCTCGACGTCTGCTACAGGTCTAGCAGAACTCATCAGGGTAGTTCTGTTCAACTTTTTCAGGTACAATCATTGTTTTGCATCAGGGTATTTTAGTTAGTGGCCATGGCTGAAAGTAGTGATGTATTCCATATGTTGGCTATTGAGGATAAGTTGGACGGTACCAATTACCCATTGTGTGTTATGATGCGACATGTATTGTTTGTAAAAGGATTGTGGAATATTGTGCCGGGTGTTGAAAAACGTTCTATTACACCTACAAATACAGGTATTGAAGCTGATGCAGATGCCATTGAAGATGTTGATATTCTTCAGATTCATGTTCGTGCTACAGTGTTTGCTGCACCTACTGCATAGCAAATTTGTTGGGATGGCAGAGATGCTTAGGCATATGCATTGATAGCCTTGTCTGTCAAACGTGCCACTATTCCGCACATTCGCTCTTATAGAGGAGCTAAGTATGCTTGGGATACACTTACCACATTGTACCATGCTAGGACTCGTGTTGCTTACCTCCAAAAACAGTTGGAGAGTGAGCACATGAATGAATGTGAGTCTATGGAAAGTTTTTTGAAAAAGATCCAAGATTTGAAGGAACACTTGATTTCTACTGATGAAGTCCTTCCTGACAGTTCACTTGTGCAAACTATTATGAATGGCCTTCCCGACTCATTTCAGACTTTTGCTTCTACTCTTTGTTTGATGATGAAAGGCAACTCAAATGCCTTAACATTTGAAGAGTTAGTTTTTGTTATGTTGTAGGAAGAGCAGTCCAAACTAAACAGATCTATTATGCATGTTACAGATCAAGCTTTTTTGGCTAGTAAGAAGGGCAAAGGAAAATGGAGCTCTTCTGCTAGTGAGCAGAATTCTACTAATTCTGCACAATCAAAGAAGGAAGACAAGATGAGAAGAAATTAAAAAAAAAAAATTGCAAATATTGTAAAGCAAATGATCATGTCATTAAGAGTTGTCCAAAATTGGCTGCTAAAGAGGCAAACAAGAAAGAGGTCAGAATGGTTGTTGTGGAGGCCTCTATAGGGTCTTCTAATCTTGTGTAGGATGAAGAATAGGTGTTTACTATTGTTTACAGTTTTGATCCATCTTCTCATGAGCAACGGATGTCTACAGTAGACTCAGATGTTTGGTACTTTGATTGTGGGGCGACCAAATATATTACATTGCAGCGCAGTTTCTTCTCTTCACTCGAGCTTGCCCCTACAGGGAATATTGTTACATGCAAAGATTACTTTGGTTGTGAAATTTATTGATGACAAATGTATAGTTCATGATCTATCAAATGGAGACATGATTGTTGCTTCTAGCATTTTATCTCGTGGGCTATATAAGCTCATAGATTATGAAAAATATGTGAATGATTCAGCATGTGTAGTACATGATTCTCAGGCTATGTCAGATGCAAAGCTTTGGCATGCATGCTTTGGTCATGTGAATTTTGCTACTTTACTACACCTGCATAAATCTGATATGGTGTTCTCTTTGCCCAAACTTGATGCACCAGATAAACATGTATGTGAAGGTTGTATTATGGGCAAAATGCAGTGTTCTTCGTTCCCAAAACATGGTTATGTTTGAGCTACATAGAAATTGCAGCTTGTTCACAATGATGTATGTGGTCCTATGCAGACACCTTCTTTTGGAAATTATCTTTAATTCCTGACTTTTATTGATGATTTTTCTAGGCATGCATGGGTATATCCATTGAAAGCAAAGTCCAAAGTGTTTATTTACTTCAAACAATTTTTGGTTTTGGCTGAAAATTTATCAACATGTAAAATGGGCACCCTCTATTTTGATCGAGGGCGGGAATATATGTCTTCTAACTTTAATGCATTTATGGTTGAACGTGGGATAAAACATCAGTGTACAGTGTCGTATACACCTCAACAGAATGAAGTTGCTAAACGGAAGAACAAATCACTCATGGAGATGGCGAGGTTTATGGTCAAGAGTCAGGCTTTACCACATAGTTTCTGGCTTGAGGTTGTTATATGTGCAGCATATGTACTTAACAGATGTCACACTACTGCAGTCTATCACTCCATATGAGGCTTGGCATGGTCGCAAGCCATCTGTTTTTTATTTGCGTGTTTTTTATTGTCTCACATTTTCATTAGGGCTTGAACAACATCGTAGGAAATTGGATCATACAATAGTAAAATGTATTTTTGTTGGGTACATTTTTGAAAGCAAAGGCTATCGTCTCTATCATCCACAGACTAAACGCATTTTGGTTAGCTGTGATGTTGTGGTTGTGGAAGATTCTATTCACTCTTTACTTTCATGTACGAAGGAGACATCTGTTAGCTCGAAAGACATGTATGATACTTTGATGCCTCGTTTTATAGGTGAACATTCTAGTGCTGGTCCTAATGAGGAAACTGTTGAAAAGTGGCAAGCTTCAATGAAGCTTTAAAATGTAATTTGGAGGACCCTCTCGTATCTCTAGCCTCGCTTCCTTTCATTGGAATGTTCAAATAAAGTGTGCCCGTAGTTTTTTCCTTTTCTCTCATATGAACACTATCTTAGTTGGTCTTCAAATACACATATGAATAAACTCTTGTGGCCATCCTAGAAAGTCACGTAGAAATCCATTTGCCTTTGTTTACTCCTTCACTTAAGGAATCCTTGAACAACTTGCATATATGCCTTGATATGCTCCTAGATTTTAGGGCATCGTTCACCGATTTATATCTTCTATATAAAGCATTATACATTCATGTGTCAAGTGCGGCATTCCTGAGTGTTTTCCCATAGCTTTGGTTTTTAGAAGAATAGCATGAACAATAGGGGCATGTCATGTCAATCTGCCAAGACTTTATTTCTCTCTCTGTAACAGTGATTGATTAAGATATTTTATTGAGTTGCTTTGATCTCTCTCTAAGTCGCAATATTACCTTGAATATTTAGTTGCCATAGATGTTGTACATGATAGCTAATATGACACAGTGATGCACATTGACAAGCGATTGGTACACAGCAAACATGGAGATACAATACTTGATGAAGTAAACAAGGTGCAGAGAGGAATTAAGAAGTATGAACTCATGTATTGTTCTGTGAGGCATTATATCGCTTGGACTTTTACAGTAAACAAGGTGCAGAGAGGAATTAAGAAGTATGAACTCATGTATTGTTCTGTGAGGCATTATATTAATAAGTCGGATTATTGATAGGTGATGCTTTGGAGCATCTCGTTTTTTTACTGTACATATACATGAGTGCACTATCATAATATGTTGCAGATAAGAGAAAATGCAAGTGTGATTCATGATGCAATACTGTGACTGAGTTCCAAGTTTAACATATCTACATTGAGTTGTCATTTTTTTGAACGCAGGTAAAAGAATATAAGCATAATAATAGAGTCATATGAAAGGCAATAAGTCAACATATGATGTAACTGTCATATGCAAGTTGCAAGACAACTTGTTTGTATTGGATAGATGATTTGATCTCACTTGAGATAGCAGTTATATGCAAGCACTGTGGTTGGTTAAATTCTAACGCATCAACAAGGTCTAAGTATCAAATCTAGACACAACACCATACAATAGCTTTGAGATTTTCGGGTTAGTTACAAAGTATGGACATGTATTTTGGGCACTCGCTTATTATGCATCATGTACTATGAGATGTTATATCATCTGAATTGTTGTACTTCGGTTAACTCATGCAATAAGAGTATAAGTACGGAGACATGTGGATCTAGGATAAGCTACGTAAATGACATAGCTCAAAAGAGTTTTATATGTACTTGATATACTTGTGTCGTTCAAGTGATATGCTCTAAGTGAGAACATAGTGATCATTGTGTGTGAAAAGTTTTTTGGCATTGAAGCTAAGTTATATGATTTTTGTTAGATGTATAAATTTGAGGTGTTGATGTATTGCTATTGAGGTTACTGAATGTACTGCGCATGTGACCCATGTATGACTCATGAGGAAATAAGCTTGTAGTTGTGTGCAGCCAAGGATGTATAGAGTACATATCAATTAAGTGATAATTTTTGAAGTGAAAAATAAGATCCATACAGCTTCGGTTATAGGCTCACCACTCTTCCGCATGTGAATCCCCATTTTCAACAGAAACTTCTCAGCCATTACAGGTTTCATGGGATGATATAGATCATTCCATTTCTGATGTAGATTTGTGTGATGCACTTGTTGATGAGACAACGGATATTGAGGAGGCAAAAACTATGCCAAAATGGCTAGTGCAAACTTTGCATGATAGCAAATTAGATGCACCTCTATCATACCGTACTTGTTCAGGCTCGCATAGTGCCTCTTTTGCATCAGATTGCTATGCTATGGCTGCCTCTAGTCTCTATGATAAGACTGAGCCTATTTTGTTTGATGAAGCACAAAATTCTGAACATTGGATGGCTGTAATGCAATCTGAATATGATGCTATCATGAAAAATGGTACCTAGTCTTTATGTAACTTGCCCCCTGGCAAGAAGGCCATTGGTACTAAGTTGGTATACAAGATGAAGCATAAACCTAATGGAGCAATTGACAGGTATAAGGCTAGGCTTGTTGCAAAGCGTTATGCTCAGGAAAGAGGGGCATTGATTTTGATGAGACCTTTGCTCCTACTTGCCAAATGAGTATTGTTCGTAGCATCTGTGCACTTGCAGCTCATCATGGTTGGAATGTACATCAATTGGACATTAAAACAACATTTCTAAATGGTGACTTGCATGAAGGAGTGTATGTTTTTCAGCCCCGTGGCTTTGTGCAAAAAGGGCATGAAAACCAAGTGTGCAGGTTAAAGAATGCATTACATGGTTCAAAGCAAGCACCACGTGCTTGGTATGAAAAGATACATGCCTATCTGATTGCACATGGTTCTGAGAACAGTCCAACTGAAAGCATCTTATATGTTAAGCATGCTAGTGATGTTCTTATGATCATTGTTGTGTATGTTGATGACATGCTTCTCATTGGTCCTCATGCGAAGCATATTGCTAATTTTAAGGCTGATTTGCATGCCTGATTTGAGATGTCTGATTTGGGGCATTATAGGAACCCAAGCGGAGTTGCCTTTTAGATGCCGAAATATCCCCATTCTGGAGACTTTGGAAGTAGGAGTAGCTTTTTAGTAACTGAGATGTAGGAAATATGGAATGGTGAGCCTTGTTTGGTCACTCTAGAGTCTCACCAAAATATGCTAAGATGCACTCTTTCTCTCTTCACATGCTTCCTCTTCTTCAATGCCGATTGCTATTGCAAACACCAGCCTTAACCAATACAAGTTGCGTGCCTAACTTTTTCTGTCCTTTTGGTTAATGTTGTGGTAAAAAAATGGTGACTCTAGCAAAGTATGTCACATAGCCTAAAGTATGGATCAATGGACTTGGTCACTTAAGACTGCGCAAACTAACGCATGAACTAAAGTAATCCACCAAAAAAAAACACACACACACACACACACAGAGACACGAATTTATACACCAAACAATATGATAAGAATCAAATAGACAATATGGATATTGTATTCATCAAAGTGTATCACAATGCATACAATGAAGGTAGGAATATGCACCTACCAACTCTCTCTATGCATGTAGCTAGTGCAATCCCATCTAACCTAGTGCACACCTTCTCGCTTATGAAAAAATATTATCTTTATAATTGTTGAGTGGATATTGATGGCCCTAACATTGGGACACATGATGGATTTCTCCATAGTCATTGATAGGCCCTTTCTCTCTATCAACTCTCATTTTGGTAATTTCCTCTTCTTTCTACTTACATGCTTCCTCTTCATTCCTCTTTCTCAAGTTATATTCTCTATTGAACTTAGTACTATGTTCTTCCTCTACCCATTTTAGCTCATCTTCATTTATGTGATGCTTTTGCCCAAAGAATCTTGGGAAATTCAGATTTGGCCTCGTGTGCATTGTTCCTCGTTGTATTATTTGGATGAACTCTAATTCGGTAACAGAGTTGTATGTTGAGAGGGGAGTTTCAATCTTGTCATCTTTTGAGACAGAAGGGATTGGATAGGTTCATTCCCTCTATCAATTTCGGCCTTTGCTATTCGACCCACAACGTGTGCGATTCACTCTACTTCCTTTTTGGTTCTATTAAATATTACCTCGCTCAAATTAACTATTTTCGCTATGGCTGCCTCTATACAAGACCAAAGGGCTACCCTAAATCAAAGTGTTTGGTTTGAAGGTTGAGTTCCCAACAGATTTGCTATTTTAGATTTGTCTGATATAGTGGCTTTGATTTTTTATTGCATGGAATTAGCTCCAATTTTCTTTTTAAAGGAAGTTCGGCCTAAGCTTATTCTCCTCAGTTTAGTTTGAATTAATTGAAAGTATAAGTGAAAGCAAGCTTAGTACCTATGGGACCCCTCGTATCCCATGAAGCACGGATTAAACACTTGAAACAACTTGGATTACAAAACCCGATGACCCACTAAGGTAGAGCTTGGGAAGAGATGGCCCTAATGTCCAACAAAGAAGCTAGTTTTCACATAGAATTCATCAAAAGCATAGAGACCATAGACAAAGGCTTCCCCAAGGCAAAAATTCACAAGACCAAAAGCCTTAGATCATCCTACTTTTAGGTAGGTAGCGAACCTCCTACAACATAGAGGGTTTGAACCCCACCTCGGAGGTGACGAGATAAACCACAATGCCGACACACACAACACATCAATGCCATCATTTACTAAACAGAGCTTGTGTCTTATATGGCTTATGTATAGACCACTAAGGTGGGTCTTTCATAGCTTAATTGAGATGATGCAAACATTAGCAAATGTTTTTTTTATTTGGACAAATATGTCCTTCTAACATGGATACACCAACATTTCCTAGTGGAACATGGAGAAGATTAGAACACATGGAGCCTTCAACCATTGTACCAGAGAGCATGATATTTCTTTTGAGAGTGCACACTAGACATTAGTAAGTAGACATGTGACAGTGCTTAGCAAACATTATTTTAAAGAGCTTCACACGGTAAAATGTTCAAAGTAGTTACCATTCCGAAAAAATTGTTAGTTTCTTTTAAGAGTAAGTTTTGTTTGAGACATACTCTCCTACATTATGCTCGAGTTAATTGAAAGGTACAAGGCATAGCATCCATGGGATCCTTTTTATCCCACAAAGTAAGGTTTAGATGCCTAGCACTACCAAGATATAGATCTTGAAAGCTATTAAGGTAGAGTTGGGGAAGAGATGGACTTAAGTCTAAACATGACTATTTGGTTAAACGGGCTTGAAGGTCAACACCGATGTTGAACGTCACAAAAGCAACACGAAGAAACATCCCTATATCATATTGCACTAAGGGTGTCTGGAATCACATGCGAGAGTCAAACTCTCATCCCCCATCTAAGAGACAAGAGAATGAACCACACTACTTAGCACGTGTATGTTGGAAATTTAGTAAGCCCATAACTAATACCACAGGTCCAAGTTCCATAGATCCAGGATCAAGAACATAGATTCCAACAAACTTCCAATATTGATAAAACATGAACATACCACATTTACTCATACAAATGATGAGACAAAGATAGAGAAAGATTAGACAACATGTGTAAAGTGTTACATAAGCAATTGCTTACTCACACTATCATATATACAAATGTTAATTTACAACAGATCATTACACAGTTTTTGTCCCTGGCTGCCAAGAAATGCTTACCACGAACGGATCAACGGAGCGTGTCCATCGGGTGCGGAGCTGCGGAGCGTGTCCATCGGGTGCGGAGCTGCCTCGGGCGGTCTGTCCATCGTGAGTAATGATCGCGACTGACTGGGGAGCCTGCGCGTGTCAATCGCGACGACGACTGATAAGTCCATCGTGAGCGCCTTTTTTTGTGTCCATCGCGATCGAGCGTCCCCCGCGACTGACGGTTTTCTACCCGTGTTTTTCGCGATCGACGGTTTTGAGCTTGCGATTGACGGTTTGGTGGTTTTGAGGGGGATTTAAATGTGGCAATAGTCATCTGCGCTCGAACTTTTCTCTTTCTAAAAGTGGCGGCGTGAGCTCCTTGCATTTTTCGAAGAAGGGGGCAGAAAAAGACTCGAAGTAAAGGGGAGGGAGCCCCCTTTGATTATGCCTTTCTATTCTTCATTAATGCACAAACAAAGATGGCATGCCATGCGATTGTGAGAGATCTTCCCCTTTATTGCTTTCCACAAGGCCACGAAGAAATCGATTGCCTCTGGAGTTTTTCAGTTCTTCGTGTTCAGAGAAAGGGTTTTCGGATTGTTTGAGTGACTCGAGAGCTTCTCGATTTTTCCGCTCATCTTTAGCATTCGAAGATGTTTTGAAGAGGTAAGAGGCGTGCGTCTACTCTTTTTATTCTCAGCTAGCAATTGGAAATCGAGAAACCGTAGGAGGGGCCATGGATGTGGCTTCATCCTCTCTCGTGAAAAGTAACCGGGCCCCTCCCCCCGGGGAGACCGATACCCTGGCCGCTCTGCTGGAGGGGGGGTCGTGTGCCGCCCCTGGGGCATCCGAAAGTGCTGAATCCCCCATTGTTTCCCTCAGTAGACCCGCAGTTATGTCCGCTCAGGAGGAGCTCAAGAAAGTTTGCCTCGTCGGCCAAGTGTTTGGCCCTAGGCCCCCGCTCGAAACTGTGCGACAATGGCTTCGAAAAGAGTGGTTCCCTCGAGGACTAATTGTTAGCAAATGTCAGTTCCTCCCAGCGAGCCACTTGCTGCTTGTCTTCGAAAATGAAGAGATGGCGTTCCAAGCCCTAAGCGTTGGCACCTGGCAGCTCGGTCGGGCGACCCTGTGCCTATTCAGATGGTCCCCGGACTTTACTCCCGACAAATCGAAATCGCTTCGGTACCCTCTTTGGGTTGAGCTCCCTAACCTTCCTTACTTCTTGTACAACTTCGTGTGGGACATTGTCTCTCCTATCGGCAAGCCGCTGGCTTCTCGTGAAGACATTGGTGGTCTCATCTATGAAGGTGCAAGACACTCGTTCAATGCTAGGTGGCACCCCCAAATCTGTGTTGAGGCCGACCTCAGTTCGCCGCTCCCATCAATGATCAAAGTGGACATGGGCGAAGGAGATGTATGGGAGCAGGACATCAGCTACAAAAACCTTCCCAACGCGTGCTTTCGTTGTGGCCAGCAAGGCCACAGGATTAAAGATTGCCCTCTCAGGCAAAAAAACAATCGCTTTCAAGAAGCCTCCAAAACTGCTCAAGACAACAATGGCGATCTGACCCACTTGACCAAGGAAGGGGAAGGCAAGGGCCTCCTGAAGCCACAAGCTGATGCTGATGGCTTTACTGAAGTTAGAAGAAGAAGGAAAAGAAGCCCTAGGGCCAACGGTGAGAGAAACAACCTGCCACATACCCCCTATAGCAACTTGTATTGCAATCTAGAAAAGGAGATCAATGAGTTTGACTACCCAGGTGGGAAGCTACCTGAGGCAGACATCTACGACAAAGCCCTAGAGATCCCCGACAATAAAGAAACCCCCCAGGAGGGCTACACTACAAGCAAAGAAGATGGTTTAACCACTAGTAACGAAGACAACATGGATAGTGAAAGTTCCATCATTGGATCGACGATCCCGGAAACGGTGCCGAGCACGGGGCCCAAGTCTCCCCAGCAAGGGGCGTCCCGCAAAGGAAAACAACCCATGGAGTTACCCTGGAAAAGCCCCCACAAGAACAGATTTCTAAGTCGGGAACAGATCCCAGCGAAAAAGAAAGATGAAGCCAAGAGAAGAAAGGACAAAGCTCCCTCCCGCAAAGAGGGATCAATACAAAAATGATTGTCATCTCGCTAAATGCTCGAGGGCTAACCGACCCCTCAAGAGCGACCATCATTGGTCAATGGCTTCGCGACATTAGCTTAAACCCAGACTTTATATGCATTCAAGAGATTAAAATTGACGGAGAAGACCTCCAGAAACGGCTCACGCAGGTCTCCTCGGCCCATGTGTGGATCCCAACGAAACACCCGCGGGGGTCTGGAGGAACGGCTATCGGTGTTAAACAACTCTGGTTTGAAAAGCTTGAGAACTTCATTGAAGATGTAAGTCACCGTTGGATCGCTGTTTCTTTTGGAGCTCCGCTTTGTGCTACTATGGTTTCTTTGTACGCCCCTAACGGGGATTTGGAGAGACGGAACACTTGGGCCTCCTTAGACTCGCTTCCCCACAACGTGCTCATATGTGGTGATTTCAACATGGTGGAGGACCCTATGGACAGATGGATGGGCAAGGGCAGGGTCATCGACAGTCGGGAGAAAGAAACGTGGGACATGACCAAACTTCACTTGGATTTGGTCGAATTCAAAGACTCGAATGGCTTTTCTTGGTCGAATCTCCAAGCGGGCGAGGACCTCAGGAAAGCTAGACTTGACAGATGCTACATTTCTCAGAGTTTTACCCATCAGTGGGGCCATCCTACCATCACGCAACGCACTGACCTCACTATCTCTGATCACTACCCGATCGTTATCACTTTTCAACCTTCCAACAAGATCCGCAAGGCTCCGTGGTTCCATGCCAACGCATCCACCTTCTCTCTCCCCTCCGTCCATCAAGAAATTGCCGATGTGTGGAAGGTGGCGTTCGCCTCTGGCCTAGCCCCAGCCAAGTGCTGGAGAAATGCGGTCGACAAGTCTCGTAAGATCATGATCAGAACTAAGAAAATGCTCGAGACTGTGCGGCGGGCTCGCAGGGTAGCTCTCTACCACAGACTCTGGCGGCTCGAGGAGGAAGTGAACAAAGGAAAACACCAAGCCCAGAAAGGTCTCCGAAAAATCAGAGCAGTGTTGAGATACGAGGAAGAAATACAAAGGAAAAACTTGCAAATCTTCTTCAAGGAGTGGTGGGCTGGCAAAGCCGACAAACCCACCAAAGAGATGTGCCGTATCCTTAAAAGGAAACACAACAGAGATTCGATCCCCCTACTGCTAGATCCTCTTGGCAATGTATGCAATTCGGAAGAAGATAATTTTGGCATCATCGAAGGGCACTTCACGAGACTCCTGGGAACCTCGAACCCCCTCTCCCACCATAGAAGGGACTGTATGGCTGCCATTTCTAGGGTTTCCCCCCGGAGGATTCCACCCAACCTCCACTCCCTGCTCCATGCTCCTATCTTTGAATCAGAAATCATTGAGGTCATTGATGCCCTCCCTCTCGATAAAAGCCCGGGACCCGACGGACTCACTAACGAGTTCTTTAAATCCTTCAAGATGGTGGTTGCCACCCCTCTTCGGATGGTTTGGCAAGAAGCGCTAAAGTTTGGTGCTCTTCCTTCTTGTCTAAATAATGGAATTATCAAGTTGATACACAAGAAGGGGGAAAAGAACAGAATCAAGAACTGGCGGCCTATTACGGTGCTCCAAACAGGATACAAGATCATCGCCAAAGTCATCGCCAACAGACTCTCGTGCCACCTGAGATCTTGGCTTAGTGAGGACCAAAAAGGTTTCATCAAAGGCAGGTCTATCCTGGAAACCATTATGGATATTTGGAAAGGTATTCAATATGCAAATGAGTCTAATCAAGATGTGGTCTTCCTCAAGATCGATTTTGACAAAGCCTACGACAGGCTAGAATGGGACTATATTCTGCAGTCGCTCCAAGATCTCGGATGTAGTCAGAAATTCACCAAGATGATCGCGACCCTTCTTGGAAACGCAACGACCCAAATTAACGTTAACGGCAAACTTTCGAAGGCGATACATCTTAAAAGGTCTATTAGACAAGGGTGCCCTCTGGCCCCCCTTCTTTTTGCCGTCGCCACTGAGGGGCTGAGCAGACTTGTGGCACATCATGTTGAGGCTGGCAATATCAAAGGCCTCCGGCTGCCTCAAGACCAAGGTCAAATCATCATGAGACTGTTTGCTGATGATATGAACGCGTTCGTTCACAATGATAATACTAGCCTGGAGACTTTCTGGAGGTGTCTTGCTACCTTCTGTGATGCCTCTGGATCCAAAATCAACCACTCTAAGACCGCCTTCAGGGCTATTGTGGGACATCATCCTGGCCTTCTCATTGATCATGGCTGTCAAATCATTCCGCAGGGCCAAATCTTTCGACTTCTTGGAATCCCCTTGGGGTTTGGCGTCTCTATGGAGCAGCGATGGAACTGGGTGCTTGCCAAACTTGAAAACAAGCTTAACTATTGGAGAGGTATGCAAATCAATCTCGCTGGACGTGCGATGGTTATCAACACGTTCCTCCTCTCCTCTACCATCTATTTCCTTTCTTGCTGGAGACCGAACGAGCAAGGCCTGTCCAAACTGAATAGTATTTGTAGAAACTTTCTTTGGACGGGCGATCATAACAGAAGGGGGGTGCCTAAAATCAAATGGGCCATCTGCACTAGCCCTAGAGATAGCGGGGGGGCTGGGTATCCTGGACATTGGGTGTATGGCCAACAAACTGGCAGCCAAATGGATGATTAAGGCTTGGTGCAATAGGGAGGCCTCGTGGGCCAAGCTGATCTTCAGAAACAAGCATGAGTTGGCCCTCATGGGGTGCCCGAACTGGAAGAATCTCGACATCATGACCCTGCTATTCTCCCCGATCCCCGTCTTCCCGAAAGGCTCCAATCTCGTGTGCTCCCTTTGGAAGGGCTGGAATAAAGTCAAAAGCTTCACAAGAATTAGTGAAGACTGGAAGTGGGCGGCCGGAATCAGACAAAACGACTCTATCTGGTTTCCGATACATGGCATCCGGAGTGTGGAGTCGTGGAACATTCAAAATGCCAAGAAGTTATGGAACAAAGGATTCAAAAAATGGAAACACCTCTGGAAACATGACACCAACAGCTGGATCAACTTCGAGGATATTGACCCTCACATAAACATCTCCTACGAAGAATGGAACACTTTGCAAAGCAGATGCCTCGCTTGGGATCGTCACAAGACTCGCCTTCTCATGGGACACGACACACCGAACGCGCGTGGTCTCAAATGGCACAATGGAAATAGCCTACTCAAAATCCCGAACATCAAAGAAACGACTGACCTCCAGATCAGCCTCAACAAGAAGTGGTGCCTGTCTTGGACGCGGCTTCGGTGGGACATGAAATTCATGGGTATCTGGCACCCACTTATAGAGATTAAGAAGTCTGTCCTCTTATGGCAAATTCTCCATCGAGGAATTTGGACCAACCATAAGGCAAGCAAGCTTTGTGGGTTCCCTCCTTGGTGCAAACGCTGCCACCGTGCTATCGAAGATGTCCCACACATCTTCCTTACTTGCCCCAACTCCTACAAAATCTGGCAGATGGTTGGAATGAAAATCAGACTTCAGAAACAGCTTAGTTGGAAACAAGTCCTTTTGGGAGAAGCGATTGGCTGCTCTACGGCACTCTGGAACGCAATCAGAGGGGAAGTCCTGTGGAAAATTTGGCGGGAGAGGTGTGCTCTCAACTTCGGCGATCCCCCCAGGGAGTGGTCGATTGAGAAATCACTATTCCTCCTTGGCAAAAGGATTGTCAACAGTAAGAAATCCCCCCCCTTCAGGCACCATCAAGTCCTCCTGTTGATCAACAACAAGCTCAAACCCAAGTGGGCCCCGCATGAGGGCGACGAGAGGGTGATCAACCTTCTTTGTAATGCAACCTAGGATTCAATCAAGCTTCCCCTGCTTTGTGGGATTTGGGGGGTCCCGTGGGCACTAGTCCCCTTCTATTGTACCTTTGTTTCTTAATTTAATTCAAGTCCGGGAGAGTAGGCTATTGCCGAACTTCCTTTATATAAAAAAAAAAATGTTAATTTACAATGTGGGAGTCAAAATTCTCAACCACTCTATGTGAACAAAAATAGATGGATGAGTGAATGTACAAATGTAAAAAACATATTCAAATGTATGGACATAAATCTGAATATATATGAGATTTGTGACCTAATAGGTTGTAGAAGAGTGAATATCAGTGACAGAAAGAGGAAGGATCAGTCTAAAACTGATAATCAGCAAATGCTCATCTGAACTTAGGCTATGGAAGACCCTAAATCAGATACCTGTGTGAAAGATCACATAGTTACAAAAGTAGCAAAGAATGCTAACAAGTTTGGTATCAAAAATCCTCAAACTCATATGAACCACCTTTGCTAACATCTCATCTAAATGCATATAGCATGCATGTACTGATCCTCCTTTAGATATGCCAAATAGGACTCCTCCTAATATGGATGCCACTGTCTCCATAAACTCCAAGTAGTACATGTGTGCATAAAGAGAATATGTACCTGAATTCTTAACATAAGATGCAAATCTTATGTTAATCTCCATCCAATGTCTTTGAACACCGAAATCTTCATGTAGAAGACAATCTTCAAATACATCATGTAGATGGCTGATCCACACCACCAAGCTGTTGATGGGTAAGTCCTCTCCATAAGCAAGAGTGTGAGCACACTCTTCTCCAAGAAGAACTCCATAGCTACTCCTCAACATGCTCCAAGATAGCACCATGGCTACCCCATGTGCTAAGAGCACCACCTCTATTGAGGTACCAAACGTGGCGTTGAACTAGGTGTTGGATGCTTGAACAATGAGCCAAACATGTTCTTATATAGTATTGTTCTTGATAGAATAAAGCACTCCAAAAGCTCCTCCAATAAAGCACGATCACTCACGATGTAAATCAAACTAAAACATGATGCCTGCATGCCGGCTGTCCGCACGCTTTTGAAAAGCTTTTTGAAAAAAATTTGTTATGCAATCTTCGCCTTGTATTGCCGCCGGGTATTGAACCCGCGTGGGGTCTTTGGGAAGTCATCGACATAGCCACGATGTTGGGCGCTTTTAGTTATAAACGACGTATGACAAAAGTCTACACATACTGTCAAATGGACCATGGACAATGTACTTATATGATATTGTGTCCAACAATCCCCCTTGCAATGTCATATTGGTACTAAATGAACTGAACATGTTTTTCTTGATTTTTCTGAAAATACTGAATATGAGGTAACTTTTCCAAATCAAAAACCTCACTCCAAGTCTCCAACATCTGCTACAAATACTCTTTTACCTCAAGAGTTAGATAAAGAAGAAATATACTTCTCTACAACTTGTCATATACCAAGTAGCTCTGAATTGATACTCCATGAATTTTTTGAGGGAACATATAAGCTGCCTGCTCAAAAACTTCAACTTATATATAACTCATACATATGAGTCAAAACATACAAGTTGTCTTCAAAATCTGCTGCTTTTCTTTCTCTCAATGCAATTCGTTGTCAAATCTACTAAATCATGACCAAGTATCATGCAAAACAAGAAATTGCTTCTTCTTTAAACTATCTTCTTCACAAGATGTTCTCGTAGACTTGTCTTTGGATGTAGAGGATAAAAGTAAGAAAAGTATATGGAAAATATAAGAGAAGAAATAAGTCTTACTTTTCCTTTGGAATTGTTGGATGATTACCTTTCTAGAGTTACCTCTCTAGATACAAAATGTGAGCAAAAACTTTCAACCAACTTACAACACAAGATTGGCTGAAAACAAAACTCATGCTCTCCACATTTTTCTTCTTAGATGAGCTTTCTTGCCATGAAACAGATCTATCAAAAACTTTCAAGAATAACCTCTAGATACCTGTTTTGATGTAGCTAATGCTTTTAGTTTCAATACATGAAAGTGTATAAAAGCAATCCTTCAAATCTCTTCATAACTGCTCTTCTAAGATATGACCTGTAAATGATAATCTGATAGTAGAAACTGATACTTGTGATTTGATATTGATCTGGTTCCTTCATCTTCTCCAAACCATTGTTTTTCCTTGAATTTGAAGTAGCCTTCTCGTCATCAAGAATTGTTCTTCAAACAATACTTTTGTAAAGTAATTTCATACTCTTCCAAAAGTATTCGACTGCTAACAGATCATCAACTTCATACTTCACACTGATAGATAAACATGTAAAAGAATTGTGTAATTCTCAAATCTCTACTCATCTAGATTAAGTGTGTATGTCAAATGTCAAATGTTAGAAGATGCTCTTAAATCATATCTTGTAATCCTAGATTTCTGGAAACCTGTGAACTTGAATGCTCTGATACCAAAACTCTAAAGCTTTGATACCAAATGTTGGAAATTTAGTAGGCCCATAACTAATACCACAGGTCCAAGTTCCATAGATCCAGGATCAACAACACAGATTCCAACAATCTTCCAATATTGACAAAACATGAACAAACCACATTTAATCATACAAATGATGAGACAAAAATAGAGAAAGATTAGACAACATGTGTAAAGTGTTACGTAAGCCACTGCTTACTCACACTATCATATATACAAATGTTAATTTACAATGTGGGAGTCAAAATTCTCAACCACTCTATGTGAACAGAAATAGATGGATGAGTGAATGTACAAATGTAACAAACATATTCAGATGTATGGACAGAAAACTGAATATATATGAGATTTGTGACCTAATAGGTTGTAGAAGAGTGAATATCAGTGACAGAAAGAGGAAGGATCAGTCTAAAACTGATAATCAGCAAATGCTCATCTGAACTTAGGCTATGGAAGACCCTAAATCAGATATGTGTGTGAAAGATCACATAGTTACAAAAGGAGCAAAGAATACTAACAAGTTTGCTGTCAGAAATCCTCAAACTCATATGAACCAACTTCTCTAAAACCTCATCTAAATGCATGTAGCATGCATGTATTGATTCTCCTTTAGATATGCCGAATAGGACTCCTCCTGATATGGATGCCAAACTCCAAGTAGTATGTAAGGTTGCGCTTCAACATTTTTGCCATGGCTTCTTGCGAATGGCCGTCGTCACACAGAGCTTTTCGTTTTTGTTCATCCACCCGACCGCCGAGCTTCTTACTTTTACTAGATGAGATCATCATATCTTCTTACTTAGATACTCTCTCATATATGAGATCCTCTTAGTCTCTTCTACCATATGATATTACTCCCATTAGATGCCATGTGGCATGAGTGCCACCTCACCCAAGAGGATACACATCCATAATATGACATTTCCTTCCCCTTGAAGCATTTTCGTCCTCGAAAATGTAAATGAAATGTCCATAATGGTAGAAGAAAGTGCTCGGACTCCCCTGAACCCCATGTACTCTATGTACATGGTCATCTCTGTGTGTTGTTTCCCCAAATCCTTCCCCTTGAGAGATCTCATATGAGATCATCTCAAAGGTGGGAAACCGTCTGAATGGTGCCTACTATCTCCCATATACACTGGACTTCCAAGTTATCACTCTCATATCATATAACATCACCAAAATGACCTAAGTCCATATGATGTATCCTCTATGGAGTAATAAGATAAAAAGCCAGTGTAAGGTGCCAAGCTCATAAGCTTGACCATACCATAATGGAGATAATAAACCATAGAATCCTCTGAAGTATAGAACAAAGTCCCATAACAAGTGACTCCAAATCCATCTAAGACTAAATGATAGATTGCCCTCATAACACTCCAGGTCTTCCTAACCTTGAGTGTAATCACAAGTAATAGTTTTGTCTAAACTACCTTGTGAACTATGCAAATCCATCATCTAGCTCATACATAAGAATTTCTTGGTAGTAAAATGCAATCTCTACATTTCTCCAACCGAGAAATCTGTGGTTTGTCATCCTTTACCATTGGACTAGGTTCTATTGGAAGAGCATCTATTGGCACTTGTGCAAACTCTAATATTTCTCTTCCCTGTGGTTTGCCATATGAATGCAGAAAGCATTCCCTTTGAGATTCAGATAATCCCTAAGTACCCATCCTCCTAACTGATGTTTACTCATCATACTCATGATGTAACACCAACTAAGAGTTTGGTACCCTAATAGGTTAGATATATTTTTATCTCCTGGAAACTCAAAAGAGAAGTATCATCAATCTACTCCCAGTCTAACTAATGTCAATAACTAGATTATCTCATCTAGTCAAAGACCATCACTGAAAATAGCATAACTGTTTCTCTCTAGAGTTTACAAATGAGACTCAATCTAACCATCATGATTAACTGATCTCCCTCTTGCCTTTGATAGAAGAGTGCCACTTCTATCTAGACAACCTAAAAGTGAGAAAGTGAAATTCTCTCTCTATCTCTCTCTGTAATCTCCTCTAAGGAAAAGAGCTCTAGTAGTGGAATCTATTCCACTTTCCCTTTCCCTTAGAAAGAGATTCTTTTGAATCCGTTAGCTCTACTCATCCATGACTCAGAACATGCACATAAGTTCTCCATGGTTTCCCTTCTAAAATAGTGGAGAATAATACTCCCATATGAAGGAAATTATATTGACAAGTAGAGTAAACAAATTCCTTCTGAAATATAAACTAAGAGATGTTTTCTAAACACCTCTTCTCTCTAAAGGAAAACATACTCTATTCTTCTGCTATGAAGAAATCATGTTTTCCTTTCTTTTTTTTTTTTTTTTTTGAAAGAATAGGAGGTAAAGTGAGACCTCTGAGCTAAAGTGAGATCTCTCATGAATCTCTGAGCTGATTCCCACTTTCTCCTTTCCTTAAAAGAGAAACTCATGAATTTATTTAGTCCTCTCTTCCATAGCTAATGCATAATCCCTCATTACACTTATTCCTATGAAAATGGAGAATAGATCTCCCGTAACTAATGAAGGTGTATGTAGTGAAGAGTGGAGAAAATAAATTCCTAATAAGGGCCAAAGCCCTCTACTAAAATGGTCAGCAATGATGTGACATGATACCGTAAACATATGTGTATCCATAGTGAAGAACTATCTTTGCCAACCATACTCTGAACATGGATCTATACGATCCAATCAAACTGATGGAATTATCCTTCCTAAAACTAAAAAATGAGTATGTGATACCAATGGTGATAAAATCACCTATCACATTCTCTACTGGAAGAATAAATCTTCCCCATACTCTGAAGGATAACTCCCAATCCTAGTAGGAGATGTCTATTAAGAGTTCTCCTCTGATTTAGTGAGACATGACGCCATGAGTGATGAGTCCTTTTCTTCCTGGCCATAGAAGAAGAGTGCTCAAAGGGAAGTCGTTTCCACCGTCCCATACCAGTGAAAACTTCTTCCAATTCACGGTGTCATAGCTACACTAAACCGAATATATATTCCATATATATGTAATGGAATATATAGGTGGATTCTAATGAATCCCATATCCTAAAATCATGTTAGTGGACTCAAATGAGTCCCATGTCCTCGAACTAGTTAGTTTGGTTCTAGTCAATATGTGACAATGGATATCCTCTTCTGTTCCAAACCAACTTGTTCCTAGGTACCAAGACTAAGCCTAGGTACCTCTTTGTAGATCCCAAGATACATATGTATGTATTGGGTACCCCAACTATTCCTGACTAAGGGATCTATGCTCTATACCATAGAGCTAGTGCCATGCCTATGGCCTTCCTAACCATCACTCGAATCACATAAGCATCCGTCGATGCTATCTCATGAAACCCATTTTTATGATCCCATCTATTTGGTTTCCTTAGTAGTGTAGCAAAAATGCTTCACTACTTGGTCAAGTGATGTGTATGAGTGAAACTAGTCACTCTTTGGGTATTCATCATGATACCCCATAGTCTCCTAATTCTACTGTGAGACTCTTGTGAAGATAAATAAATCTTCACTACCTTGGAGATTGTCCTAAATGTATCTCCCGAGCCTGAATGCAACTTCCTGAACCTATAGGATTGCTTGTGCACATTACTAATGATGAAGGTGTAGCTCCTTCCGTTAGCAATCCTATGGTCTAAATCCATAAGGATTATATATAGGGATCCTGTTACTATTGAAGTTGCCTTATATAAAATACTATAATGGTATTAAGTCCATCAAATACATGCTTAGAAGCATGCCTATACCTTATTGACGTTTGCAGAAAAAGGCATGTTAGCATGCCATAACATTCTTGCCTAATGGCAAGTGCGTATATAACGCCATGAGAGGGGAAAATTTTCGACAGCATTTCCCCAGGAAATGGAATCCCAAAAAAATTATAACCATAACTCAGTGGCACTCAGGCCACCCAAAAACATAGGGCTTGACAGGCCCATGGCATGCACGCCATAAACTCAAATATGGATTCCATGACCTGCAAAAACACAAAAGCATTTGCTAGCAACCATTCCCGCTGTTGCATAGCCATATGGTTTCTGTAATCTTCTTTCCTGCAAACAATCAAAAGGTATACTTCCTGCATGTTGATCCATACTTTAAGAGCTTAAACAATGATCAACACTTGATGTATGCAATCCCATTCATGCATGTAGATACAAAACATGCCATAACATAAATAAAATGCTAGAAAGCATAAAATATACGTCCCTGAGTAGTCTGATTTTGGAATTGCATGCATCCAATCGCTCTCGACAAGCTTCGAGACCTCTGCACCTTCCTCCTCAGGTCCTAACATACACTTTGAAGTGTCCGAAAATATCGGAGCACTCCTCAAACATAAAGCATGGTCAGGTGATTACAAAAATAAT
Organism: Ceratopteris richardii; assembly: GCA_020310875.1. Taxonomy (NCBI): domain Eukaryota; kingdom Viridiplantae; phylum Streptophyta; class Polypodiopsida; order Polypodiales; family Pteridaceae; genus Ceratopteris; species Ceratopteris richardii. Next base: position 63,954,170 of record CM035412.1, on the reverse strand, counting down.
GCAAATTTAGCTCAAAAATGCATTAGTAATCCTTCTTTAGACCTGCAAAAACCACTTTAGGACCTGCAAATTTTCATAAACTGAAATATAAAGCATGTGCAAATAGGTCAAAGTGAAATTACTCAAATCGCCTTCCCGGTTTGAAAGATATGGCTCCCGGAAGGTAGTCGCCCAAAACTGTTCAGACTTTGCAGACCTGTTCAGACCTGCAAAAATTTTTACTTTCCAAAATTTCTTTTCATAAAATGAAAGTAGATCTTGTGCTCTTCAAAACGAGCCGTAGCACGTCCAATTTGGAGTTTCCTAGCCCAAGATATGGCCATTCCAAGTGGGACATGTAAAACTAGTGGACTGTTGGAGGGGCTGGAAAAAGTGTAAAAATGTGATTTTTGGGATGCCCAAAAGCATTCTTCCATCATGCAAATACTAAATTTTCCTCCATAACCTCAAAGAGGGGTATATGAAGATGCTTAGGCCTAGTTTCACCTTTCCAAATCCTCCCTTCATGCATGCTAATTCACTCCCCAAAAGAGGCCTAAAGCAAGATTTTTGCTTTTATACAAAAACTTGAATGGGAGCTCTTAGCAAGCTTTTAATCCACTCTAAATGTGAATTTCTCTTGGATTATATACAATAATCCATGGGAAGCCTCTAAATGATCTTTTTCTTACTCCAAGAAGTGGAGTTTGGCAAAAGATTAATTTCTGAAATTTTCCAAAAAGTGCGGGAAGGGGGTCTTTGAGGAACTAAAATCCCTCCTTAACTTATCATTTTGATGAATCTAATGATTCGCCTAAGAAGTCCATGCACCATACTCTCAGTAAATATACTTTTTCCCATCCATCCGTAGCTATCGCACCTATTTTTCCCTCTTCCAAAATGGGATTTTCTCAAATCTAGGTGCTGAAATTTCTTGTCAAACTGTGATGGAAGGGGGTTTTGTGGAGCTTCAAACTCCCATCAAACTGAGGTATCTTATGGATTTCTTGATCTTACATGGAAGTCAATACACTATACTATATGTGTGTATGATTTTTTTCATAAAACTATGAAAAATACCTCCTCTTTTTGCCTTCCCAAAATGGCCATTTATCCAAAATAGCTCCTCATACTCTCCGTACATGTGATTTCCCTCCCGGATCTTGGCCTCCTAACAGTTCATGGTGCTTCTCAAAAATGCAAACCTCTCAAAATTGAAATAATAATACCTGTGATTAACATGAAGCTCCATGCCTGTAAATTTGAAATCAAAACCTTGGACAAGTCCTTTTCCATGTTTCACGGGCATCCGTGGCTGAGGTAGTATGAGAGGAACAAAGCTTCTCTTGCTCTAAGGCACTCGGGCACCAACTGTCTCCACTCGAATGAGAGAAGAGCTCGCGATTGCTTTCTGTCCACCTTGAGGAGAGCGCATGGCCGTCTGTGTGCTTTCACTTGGTAGGAGGAGCAGAGTTCTACCATGATGATATCACAGTTGTTTGTAGCAAAAAAGCGTTTGTACCATAGCTCCTTGAATCAAATCTTCACGGACATGCATGGCTTGACTACGTTCCAATAACTCTTGAGTGAGAGTATGTATACTAAAAGCCAAAAGGCGTGGTGGATAGTTGTGGAGCCTCTCATCCTCATGGCGCAGGCTCGATTCCCTTATGGCCTGTGGATAGGCTAGATCTCTTTGAATGGGAGGTTCTGAGCTCGAGTCTGCTACGGACTTATGGCCAAGATGTCGCTTCCCTTGCAGCGCAACAGCATGGGCGCTGTGGTTATCACATAAGTCTCCCAAGATGGGGGCGCGAGTTCGAATCTCCAGTCCTGCAGCGGAACTACGTGATCGCCGTCCCCTGCAGCTCTGATACCAGTGTAAGGTTGCGCTTCAACATTTTTGCCATGGCTTCTTGCGAATGGCCGTCGTCACACAGAGCTTTTCGTTTTTGTTCATCCACCCGACCGCCGAGCTTCTTACTTTTACTAGATGAGATCATCATATCTTCTTACTTAGATACTCTCTCATATATGAGATCCTCTTAGTCTCTTCTACCATATGATATTACTCCCATTAGATGCCATGTGGCATGAGTGCCACCTCACCCAAGAGGATACACATCCATAATATGACATAGTACCTATGTGCATAAAGAGAATATGTACCTGAATTCTTAACATAAGATGCAAATCTTATGTTAACCTCCATCCAATGTCTTTGAAGTACACCAAAATCTTCATGTAGAAGACAATCTTCAAATACATCATGTAGAAGGCTGATCCACACCACCAAGCTACTGATGGGTAAGTCCTCTCCATAAGAAAGAGTGTGAGCACACTCTTCTCCAAGAAGAACTCCATAGCTGCTCCTCAACATGCTCCAAGATAGCACTATGGCTGCCCCATGTTCTAAGAGCACCACCTCTATTAAGGTACCAAACCTAGCGTTGAACTAGGTGTAGGATGCTTGAACAATGAGCCAAACATGTTCTTATATAGTATTGTTCTTAATAGAATAAAGCACTCCAAAAGCTCCTCCAATAAAGCACGATCTACAAAAGCACGATCGCTCGTGATGTAAATCAAACTCAAAAATGATGCCCACATGCTCGCTGTCCGTACGCTTTTGAAAAGCTTTTTGAAAAAAATTTGCTATGCGATTTGCCCCTTGTGCTACTGCCGGGTATTGAACCTGCATGGGGTCTTTGGGAGGTCAGCAATGTAGCCACGATGCTGGGCACTTTTAATTATAGAGGAGGTATGAAAAAAGTCTACACATGTTGTCAAATGGACCATGGACAATGTACTTATATGACATCCAACAGTGTATCATGATCGTGTGCAAAAAATGATGCACCTCCATGTATGTGTCTTTGAAAATTTTGAAAATGGCATCTTCAATAATTGCCTCCTTCTATCATTGAAAAGTACTACATTTATATATTTATGTCTTCTTTTTTTGTCCGGTTATATCCATGAGCCCCCCTTAGGAATTAATATTCATGAGCCCCCCGTTACTGTTAGTGTCCATGTGAAAGGCCAAATGGCCACCACACACTTTTGTATATGTTCTTTAATAAAACATATAGTGGCCTGGTCAGCCATAGACTATAAGTTCGATCGCATTTGTAACACCTTAGAAGTCTGTGTTCATGCTCTCTGTGTACTGTGTTTTTCTGCATATTCTATAGCCTCTATGCGGAGTACCATGTGTGGTGCTTGGAGCTCAATTTTCTACTCTGAGGATATCATCGTGGAGCTCTCGAGAAGGAGATCGCACTGTGCTGCATTTCCATTGAAATACTTCACTAGCATGAGAGCATTTTGGGGCAAAAGCTTTGTTCCTTTTGTGCGAGCAAAGCGAGCACACCCGTCCACCCACCCAAGGCTTTCTCAAGGATTACGACTAAGATGGTGAGCAAGGCATAGACCTTGGCATACCTTGTCATCCGATCCACTGAAGTCACTGTTGGCGTCATTGGTTGCGCATGAGGGAGGACCTCAATGCTCAAGGAAGATAGAGGTTCCTGATACTTCCTGAGAGGTCACCCATCCTAGTATTGTTCCCCACTGAGCTCGCTTAACCATGGCAATATCTCGCCACTAAACTACCATTGAAGAAGGGGAAAGACTAAGGTTGACATTATGTTCAACAAGTTTTGGGCCCTCAAAGCTTCATTTTTTGTTTTGAAAGCCTATCTTTGAAGCATTTGTTGGGTCATTTTTGGAGCCATTTTGGAGTACTTTCATCCAAGAACATCAAGCAAAGTGTTCTTTGTACTTCTTCAACAACTAATGTTCACTTTTTGGGTTGTCTTTCCAGCCACACTAGTTAATCTACAGGTTTCTTGAAAGGTTTTAGTCGTGGTGGGAGCAACCACTGCAAGTCTATGCAGGGTTTTGAGCCTAAAGAACAAAGTTGACAGACACTTGTAGGTGTTGTTGGTGAGTGTTTGGGCAGTGAATTCAGCCTTTTAGTGCCATTTCACTGCATATATTGAGCACATACACACTATGTACGCTTTTGTGGATACTGCTAATGTACGTCCATGTGGTCATTGATATAGCAATTACGTTTTTTTCATAAAGCCTTTTATGTTTGATAAAGAGGGCCCTGGTGAGGTTTTCTTAATTGGGAGACACCCAAATTTCGCAGTATCTTCGGTGATGCAGGTGGAAGACCGACCCAGCCTCACCATAGGAGATGTATGGTAGTTGTTCATAGGTGTTCGATAAGCCTAGTTGGCTTCTTTCAGGCAACTGATTATATGCAGTGGAGTTAGTGATTCACTATGCAGGTAAACATGTCAGTACTTGCAGTTTTATGAGATTTTGGCACTCGTCATATGCTCATTTTGCAGAGGATACTTTGGCAAAATTTTCTCGAATTTCTGGTTTTGTCCACTATACAGTGGTCGATTTACTCCTTGATACACTTATTGGTGTGAGCACATTTATTCTCACATAATCCTTTTGGTTGGTCATTACTGTCCATTAATTCATTTTTATGGGAAGACTCTACTGAATCTTTCCCAAAAACTGACACCTGTTCTCTATCATCATGGCAATAGAGGTCCCAGGCATGTCTAATGGATCAAGGGCTAATGCCACTGTTCCAAGGAGAAGTTATAACTTGCAGGGCAAAGACCATTCTGAGATTCGAAACTTTGATGGGTCAAATTTTCCTCTATGGAAGAATCAGATTAAAGATGTGTTAATTCAGAGGAGGCAATGGAAGCTAGTAAATGGAATCTCAAAGAAGTCTGCTGACATGGATGAAGATGATTGGGATGAGTTAGATGAAATGGCTAGCTCTAACATTCAATTGCACCTGGCAGATAATGTTTACTTTACAGTGTTATATTGTGAAAGTGCAAAGGAGCTTTGGAAGAAGTTATGCAACACATATGAAAAAGAAACGGTATCAAACAAAGTGTATTTGATGAGAAAGTTATATGATCTTCGCACGAAGGACACAAACAGTGTTGTTGCTCATCTGAATGAGTTTGAAGTAGCCATTATTGTCATAAGAAAGGACACATGAAGAAAGATTGTTATGCAATAAAGAATGCTCAAGGTAAAGGACAGAATGTTGATGGGCATGTTGAACAACTAACTGCACCATCTACTTCAACTATGAAGATTGAAGAAATTAATGCTATTTGTGATGATGATGATGTGTTGACACTTGATAGTATTGTGCCTACTAAGGCTCTTATGGTTGATTCTCTTTCCCACACATGGTAGCGTAACACCACATAGAGAGTGGTTCTCTACTTATATAGCAAAGTCTCTTGGTATTGTGAGACACGGTGACTCTTACTAGTGTGATGCTATGGGGATTGGAGATGTGGTTGTGTAGTTCATTGATGGTTCAAAATCTACTATGCATAATGTATGCCATGTGCCTCAGTTATCACACAGTTTGATGTCAGTTGTTCAACTTGATGACCTTGGTTACAAGGTGGTCTTCTATGCTTAGTCCTTTCACATATAAAAGGGCAATAGGGTTATTGAAAAAGGAAGCAAAGTTGGTTCACTTTATCCTTTATTTGTATCACAGAAAGAACACTTGTTAGTTGTTACTGAATAGATTATGGCTTGTATCTGGCATGGTTGTTTGGGTCATATATCTCGTAGTGGAATGGAAACTATTTCTCATTTTGGATACTTACCTATGTTATCTTTCTATGATTTTTCATTTTGTGAGCATTGTCAATATGGAAAGCAAACTAGAATGTGCATAGAACGCACATTGGCTCTTCAATTCAGCCTTTAGATCTTGTTCATACAGATGTGTGTGGTCCTATGCCCACAAGGTCATTAGGTGGTTCTCTTTACTTTGTCACTTTCATAGATGATGCTACTAGAAAATTTGGGTATATCCTATCAAATCAAAGGATGAGGTATCTCCTACTTTTAGAAAATGGCTTGCTTTAGTTGAGATTGAAAAAGGAACTAAGCTCAAAGCTTTACGTTCAAATATTGGGGGTGAGTATACCTCACATGAATTCAGCCTTTTCCATCAGTCTAGAGGAATTTGTAGAGATTTTACAGCTCCTTGTAACCCAGTACAGAATGATGTAGCTGAGAGGATGAATAGAACTATTCAGGATAGAGTAGTTTCTATGCTGCATCATGCAAACCTTTCACAAGGCATTTGGGCAGAAGCAGTATTGATTGCAGTTCATGTGTCTAACCTTTCACCTAGTACTGCCAAAGGTCTAAAAGTGGCACAAGAATTATGGACAGGGAAGCCACCATATTATGATCATCTTTGAGTTTTTGGGTCTAAAGCATATGTTCATATACCCAAGAATCTTAGACAAAAGTTGGATCATAAGTCAACAAAATGCATTTTTCTTGGATATAGTCAAGAAGGACAATTTGGATATCGCTTATGAGATCCTGAAACACGGTCAATGATCAAAAGTAGTGATGTCATTTTCAATGACTCTAAGATGCATAAACAACCCATTAAGCAGGTTGAAGTTAGAAGAGTGGTGTTTGAGGATACTAGTCCTCCAGTTAGCATGCATAAAAATGTTGCACATAGGTATGTTCAAGAGAATGTCCTATCAGATTAGTATGTGAATGTTCTTGTTCAGCAACCATTGAGATGCTTTGCACGTGTCTCACATCCACCTGATAGATATGTTCCAGGTTTAGATTTTGTTATGCTAACACATGCCGATGAGCCTTCTTGCTACAAAGAGGTTGTGCAGACAGAGGATCATATCAAGTGGGAGCGTGCTATGAAGAGTGAGTTGGATTCTATTCACAAGAATTGTACTTGGGATTTGGTACCTTTGACAAAGCATAGGAAAGCTTTACCATGTGAATAGGTATATAAGCTAAAATTCACATCAAATAGTGCTTCTCCAAAGTATAAAGCATGACTTTTTGCAAAGGATTTTAAGCAACAACATGGTGTTGATTTCGGGGAAATCTTCTCTCCAATTCAAGATGACTACCTTGCAAATGTTGCTTGGATTCATTGAAATGGAGGACTTAGACATAGTCCAAATGGATGTGAAAACTGCTTTCTTGCATGCAAATCCTATAGATGAGATCTATGTGGAACAACCAGAGGGTTATGTAGTTCCTTGCAATGGACTCAAACAATCCCCTAGACAATGGTACCAAAACTTTGATGCTTTTATGAAGTCTAAAGGCTATTCTCAAAGTAATGAGGATCATTGTGTCTACACAAAGAGATGCTGAGATGGCAACTTGATATGCTTGATACTTTATGTCAATGGTATGTTGATTGTTAGGAAGTCCTCTTATGACTTGTCAATTTTCAAGAAGAAGTTGATTCAGACATTTGATATGAAGGATTTGGGGGATGGCAAAAATATTCTTGGCATGCGCATTACTCGTGATAGGAGTAAAAGATGCATACATTTGTCTCAAAGTGTGTACATATCCAAAGTACTTCACATGTTCAATATAGAGGGTGGAAAGGCATTGAGTACACCGTTACAAACATATGTGAAATTGAACAAGGATGATTGCCCCAAATCAAATGAGGAAAAGGAATTCATGACCAAAATTCCTTATCAGTTTGTTCTTGGTAGTCTCATGTATGCTATGGTAGCTATGAGAATAGACATTACATTTGCAATGGGAGTTGTGAGGAGATATATGTCTAATCCTGCCAAGAAACATTGAGAAGTAGTCAAGATTATTTTGAGATATTTGAGTGGCACTAAGGATAAGTGTCTATGCTTAGGTAGAGGGAAAGCATCCATTATTGGTTACACAAATTTTAACTATGTTGGTTGTGTAGACAATTGTAAGTCTACATCGGGGTACATTTTTCATTTTGTTGGAGGTGCTATCTCTTGAAGATCTCATCTTCAAGAATGTATAGCTATTTCCACCATAGAAGCATAGTATGTTGCAGCAAGTGAGGCATCTAAGGAAGCATTGTGGCTTTCTCGTCTTTCTTGTGCTATGGCTCTACCTCAACATGTACCTTGTTTTCCCAGTGATAGTCAGAGTGCCATTGCCTTGGCTAAGAATCCGATCAATCATGCAAAGACCAAGCTCATTGAGGTGAGGTATCACTTCATCATAGATTGCTTAGCCACTAAGGGCATTATTCTTGATAAGGGTCATACTCAAGATAATGTGGCAGACACTTTGACTAAAGCTCTACCTTAGGATAGCTTTCGACACTATTGTCACTTGATGGGGGTTACTCGATTCATGATCTTACACACTTGCTTGTATACTGTGTAACATGGCCATAAGGTGGGAGGTATAGTTTGTATACTTACACTCAGGTATTCTTTATCATTCTTCATTTTTCTCCCATAGTTACTTTGGTCATATTGGACTTTAGTGGGAGATTGATACTATTAGTGTCCATGTGAAAGGCCAAATGGCCACCAGACACTTTTCTATATGTTCTTTAATAAAACATATAGTGGCTTGGTTAGCCACAAACCATAAGTTTGACCACATTTGTAACACCTTATAAGTATGTGTCCATGCTCTCTGTATATTGTGTTTTTCTGCGTATTATATAGCCTCTATGTGGAGTACTATGTGTGGTGCTTGGAGCTCGGTTTTCTACTCTGAAGAAGAACGCACTGTGGTACATTGCCATTGAAATACTTCACCCCCATGAGGCCCCCTTGAGAATTAGAGGATCAAAACCAATGCATTGTTTGTTTTTTGTGGCATTGGAGCTTTCAGCATTCTATCACATGTACCATGACAAATCTTCCTACCCTTGGTTGCATCCATGTGTTGAAATATAGAGCCACATTTTCTAATTTGAAGATTTTAGTTTCAATGCACCGATCATAAAGATCTTTTTGTCTAGCTTGCATTGCTTGAAGAAGTGGAGCGGACAAATATCAATCTTCTTCCAACTGCATTAATTGCAAATTTTTTTCATCCAAACTATATCTTGCATTGCTTGGAGAAGCGGAGTGGAGAAAGATCAATCTTCTTTCAAAGTGCAATTAATTGCAAAAATTTAAAAAAAAAATCCAAATTATCTAACTGATTTGCTATTTCAAGGCCATGTGTGTCGTCATATTTCGATAATGATGTGTGTGAATACTCTTAGGACAGTTTGGGCACATTTTTCCCTCTTTGGGATGTTTTTTTTCTTCTTTAGGATGTTTTTTCCTTGCTTGTATATACGCCTATAACCCTAGTGGGTCACTAATCTTTGTACAATCACTTGCTGATACATTTTGTATTTGTGCTCAATCTCGCTCCTACAAGACAATAAAAAATGATTGGGATACTCTTACAACGTTATAGTAGGAAACAAATCACGCTCATGTTGCTTACCTCCAAAAAATGTTGGAAAATGAGCACATGAATGAAGGAGATTAAATGGACAATATCTTGACAAAGATGAAATATTTGAAGGAGTAGTTGGCTTTTGCTCATGAAATCATGCGAGAGTATATTTTGAGCCTCCTCAACTTGTTTTGGTTTGTGTAAATCTAGATCCATGTTTCTCAACAGTATGTAATGTATGTATGTATGTTATAGTGAATGCATGTACATAAATATGTATATATGTATACATATATGTATGTAGTATCACCAAAAAACAAAAAAACAGCAAACACTAGTATTTTTCTCTACAAATACTAAATGGTCTAACAAAATTGAGCCACCAAATAATATAATCTCAACTCAGTTACTATCTGGGTAACATTTCTATCCAAAAACCAAGATTCTTGAGACTATCCATTCCATAGATCCTGAAGCAATAGTGGTAACTTTAGATTATTAAATAGTCTAAATAATTATAATATTAGAATTTATTTTCGTTTATCGTATTCAAATGTATGCAGTCAAATACAAATATGTGGGAAGTAAAGAAACCAGAGAAATAGAGATCCACGTCTACATAATATAATGAATCATGCTACATAATCCAGATGGGTTGCAAAATAATCAGGTTATATAGAATATAAGATACCTCCAGATCTTCAAGTGCATATTCACATTCCAAATTGAAACAGCAACCATTTGTCCATAGAAAATATACCTAGATCATACATCAGAAGAAAAACTCTCAAAGATATCAACCAACCCTTAGTATGAAGCCAGAAACTTACCTTTGGTAGTCATACCTCATTTCCAAGAAGAATGTATGAGATATAAAGCACTAGTTACCATACCTAATATCCCATGGTATTAGGGAAACATTTAAGCACCAAGTAGGTTACCATATGACATCATTAATGGTTGTACATATGCATAATCAAAGACTTCTAATAAATAAAACTTGTATTGAATCTCAAATAGCCCCAGGAGGCTTACCCGCTCAGAGGGCATAATTTATCTGTTGCTTCATCTTCCCAAAAAGACTTATATGTGACCTTGCAAGAAAAAGATTTTGGTCAATTAACCCCCTTGACTTCTAGGACCCATATAAGTCAATGTTGTGACATGGCTCATTGATTAAGAGTACTCATAAGTTATAAATATCAATCATTGGTAGCATTGTAGTGGGTACCAGAGCATCATGTTTGCCAAATCTACTTTATGGATTAGGCTTTTCCAAGACGTAATAATCCTAAAATAGAGAACATAACTAGCAATATAATTTTAAGTTTTTTTAAATTACTATGGGAAATGATCTCAAGCAAAAAATACAGAATAAATGAATTTTATTCTCTTTTGCGCCTTTTCAATACATTTGAACAATCAAAACCAAAAACCTAATATTCTTTTCAATATCATTTGAACGATCAAAACCAAAACCTAATATTTTAAAACCTCTGGGTAACCATTGCACTTCATTATTATGTAATGTCAATATTCAATCCCAGAATTCTAAAGTTGAAAACCACAATTCTATTGTATTCGAACCCCATAAAGATAGAAACCCTCATGTGACTATTATTCAAAATCTTGACCAGAGCTAACATAGATAGGATACTCCATAGGGATCAATGCTTTAGATGAAGAAGCCATGACAAAGTTCCCAGAATAAGTTGATGTAAAGCCTGATATTGAGCACATTTTGGAGTATAATCAATGCCCAATCCAAATATCCACGACTAATTTAATTCCCGACTATCCTTGGTCACATGGATTAACAACAAAGTGAGCTAAATTATTCAAATGAATTCTTAGAGAGACCACAATCTATATATGGTGTATGCGACTAACAAAATGGCTAGGATTGCAAACTCAGTGAGTAGGTGTAGCTGAAGTGTGTCCATAACAAACGTGTTGCTTAATACGATATGGAAAAATGTTTCATGACCCATCCTTTGTAGATCACAAGTTTGACAACAGTACCTGAGCCACCCCCATAGCCATTTTCATAATGAGGAGCAGATAGCCTTCAATAGTCAGCATAGAACAAGGAGAAGAGCAAATGATTTTGTAGTGAATGAGGCAAAGGAAAGAGAAGCACTGCTATACACATGATGTGCTCATTAAACAAGCAAACTCCACAAGACTGAGACTTATTACAAGAATTTAGACATAGTTAAAGTATAGTTCGAAAGTAACCATGAAGCTAAGTTTGGACTAATTGGTTCATGGGGCCAACCTAGGCAAACTCCATTTTCCAAAAATGCATTATCTTTTGGAAGTCATTACAAGGTGTAGTGAGAAGAAGTTATAGGAATTTTCTCAATCGAAATTACCATAATCTAGACACCAAAATAATCTTGGAACTTAATAGGATTTCCAATATGCTCATTAATCAAGCCCACGACTATGTACTACTGCAAGGATGACATACTTATTTTCACCTTATTAAAAGCTTAGTTAGAAGGAAACCATATTGTCAAGTCGTTAGAGGTGCCAACCAAGCTCAATTAGCTCTTCAAAAACACAATGTTCATATGATAAGGAACAAGAAAAAAAATGGAACCAAATGTATTGGTTTATCATACGAAGGAAAGTCATGATTCCTTAAAAGAAAAAGACTCAAACTAAGGCCATTCAAATTACCAATTTTCGAAAACTTTTCATAAGATCCTTTATAGATGCATAGATTTATTCATCATATAGGTTTAATTTTTTGTGAAAAATTGGAGTAGAAAAGAGTCCTCTACAAGATTCTAACCGTCATGCTATAGAATTCAAGTAGCCACTCAAACATCAAAATACATAACATGCACACCATCTAAATCATATGTTTTTTATTTTTTAATCGTCCATCTACAAAAATATATTCCTACCTAGAACTATATACACTTGCAAAACAATTACTTAAAAAAGAACAAAATGTATGTGTGTGTATGTGCGTATGTATCTTCATGTATATGTGCATGTGTATGCATATATGTGTGTGTATGTGTATGCACATTCATGTGTATGTGCATGTGTGTATGATGTATCTTTATGTGTGTATAAGTGTGTGCATATGTGTGTATGTCTGTATAAGTTGTGTGTGTACGTATGTATATATATTTGTGTCTCCTCTTTGCTTCTGTTAGTCGGCCACCGGATTGGCAACTGTATAACTGAATCTTGTTTCGCACGCGCAAAAAGTTGTTACAAAGACATTTGTAATCTTTATATATAGCAATGTAAAAGAGATGCAGGGTGACGATTCGTGGAATCACCAGACTGTCTGTCTGGGTGATTGTCGTGGTCGTTACTGTGTGTCGAGTTGGCTAATTTGGAGTACTGTGTTCACTTCTGTGTGGTATTATCGCCACTTGTTCGGGTTGCTATAGCGTTGCTTGTCTAATTCCTGAGTATTCTGCGTATACTGTACGTATCCGTGTTCGTTGTCTATCGATCTCTGTTGTGGCTGTGAGTTTTATTTACATCCAGTAGATCATCGGACTGTTGTCCGAGAGAGTTGTTTTGTGGATCTTTGTGGCGATTGTTCTGTTAAGTACGTATATCATGGTGTCCTTCTTCTTGAATGTTCTGCCAATTGCTGATGAAGTCTGTGTAACTGTGGTAGTGTCCCTAAGACGATGAGCATGATTGTATTGTTCCCAGTATTGAGAATCTGTACTTGTACGGTGAGATTAGGCTACAGTAATGGTTATCCCTAGTGTGTATTAGTCTTCCCAGCACTGTGTGTCTGAACCGTTGAGTCTTCGTTGTCTTCGATTTGTCTGATTGTGAGCACCTATTCGTTGAAGGTTGAACTGCTGTTAAATGTTACAGTAGTGTGTATTCGGAAAAAAGGGGTTCTGAGGTAATTCAGTACTACGATATTGATAGTCGGATACAGTGTGTCGGTAGACTCTAGAAGAGTTAGAAGGACGAATCGTAAGGATTGAGAAGGGTATACCAAATCTTGATAGAAATCTTGAAGGATTTGGGTGTGAAGTAATTTTGGGAAAGAAGTATAGGGCCTCTGTCTTTACAGACCCCTTCCACTCCCAAGAACCCAAGACTCATTTAAACGCGTTGCAACACGACCGAACATACCACCGAAAACTGTGGCTACAATGCCAAAGTGCAGGGAACCGCAACTGTCAATGCTATTATACAGGAACCAGGACAGCCAGCCAATCATTATGTACCTCCGCAAATGAGAAACAACCAGCAACCAGGCTATCAAAATTACAGAGGATAGAGAAATAATAACTACAATGCAAATCGCTGGAAGGCTGGACCAGCACAGGAAAATCCCAATTTGCCACCACCGCGCTGCCATTTTTGTGGTGAATTTGGTCACATTAGAAGATTTTGTAAGGATGCAACTGAGTATGATCAAAGGAAGAAAGAACGTCAAAACCCAATGACTAATATGGTACAAATCACACCCGTAGAAACGCAAGCTGCAGTAATTCAGACACGATCCGGCAAGCAACTGCAACCAGCAACAGAAGTCTTTGAACCAGGCATACGTGAACAACAAAGGATGTATGATAAGGCAAGTCAATGGACCACTGCCGAACCTCCAGTGTTTCCAGATCCTATTCCGGTGACCCAGGCTCCGCTAACCAAGGAAGGAACACAAAAACAAGATTCTAATTCAGTAGCAGGCACATCATCTTCAGCAGATACATCCTCTTCAGCCGGCGCATCATCTTCAGAATCCGTGGAAAGCACAATTCAATCACATAAGGCCTGGGAGATTTTATCTAAAGCGTCCATTACTCTTCCTCTTGGCCAATTACTTGCACTAGTACCAAGAGTTCGACAACAATTCCAGCAACAGTTTAGTCCTGAGTCTGCCTGTATTCCAGCGACAACCACAGTGCAACCGGAACCTGTTTCTACGGTCGATCATTCGGTTCCTTTAATTACGGTATGGTATAAAAATCATAAAATTACACAGGTACTAATTGATGAAGGATCTGGTGTCAACATTGCTACTGTTGCACTGTGTAAGAAGTTAGGATGGACTGAAATCGAACCAGTTCAGTTCTTTGTCAGAATGGTTGACCAGTCAAGAGTCCATCCAGTAGGACTTGTACGGAATGTACCAATAACTTTGCAGGGTACCACATTTAAGATGACCTTTGTCGTCCTAGAATTACCGGAATCCACGCTTGATTATAATCTTCTTTTTGGCCGTCCTTGGCTGAAGCAAGCCAAGGTCATACAAGATTGGTCTGCACAGGAACTCACTTTCAAAGATAATAATCGTAAATATATTGTAAAACTAGATGCTATACAACCTTGCGAATTGCATGCTAAACCGTATTTTGCAGAACCAGTTCATATGTTAGATGGGTTGTCAGATGATGAAGAAGAAGAGTTTTTAAAGAACAACATTGACTTAATCTCCCTAGGAACAGTTGATCTACAATCTGTTGTAGATAATTGGAATCCCACAGTTTGTACGGTGATGCCTGTAACAAAAGAAGATAAGAAAGAAGAAACCACTGCTACAGATGACACTGATCTACAACAACTTTTTAAGCCAGCAATCGATATAGAGAAGCCCCGACAATTTTATGTCCCAGAGGATCAATTGATCACCTATAATTTAGGAGATGAGGACCATCCGCGTCCTGTCAAGATAAAGGAAAGCCTACCGGGAGTATTTCAAGCAGACTTAATCCAGCTACTCCGAGAGTTCTCTGACGTCTTTGCATGGGACTACAAAGATATGAAAGGTTTGGACCCGTGCATCTATCAACACAGGGTCATGCTGAAGCCGGAAGCAAAACCAATGAAGCAACCCAGCTACCGGATGAATCCGAATTATGCATCACAGGTAAAGGCAAAACTTGATAGGCTACTCAAAGTCGGATTCATTGTACCAGTAGAGCATGCTGAATGGATCTCACCAATTGTCATTGTTCCTAAAAAGAATAAGCAACTATGAATCTGTGTGGACTATCGGAAACTGAACGCAGCTACGGTGCCTGATCCATTTCCGCTACCTTTTCTTGACACGATGCTTGATAGAGTAGCAGGACATGAAATGTATTCATTCCTAGATGGATACAGTGGATATAATCAAGTTAGAATGGCTGAACAGGATATACCAAAGACCGCTTTTATTACCCATTGGGGTGTTTTCGCTTGTACCGTAATGTGGTTTGGATTAAGAAATGCCCCAAGTACTTTTCAAAGGTGTATGCAGGAAATATTCTCCCCTTACCTTACCTCGTTTATGCAAGTTTATCTTGATGATTTTTCGTTATTTGGAAAAATGGTAGCACACTTGTTCCATTTACGGTGTTGCTTTGAGAAGTGTAGAGAATACAGACTCTGTTTAAACCCAAAGAAATCTGTGTTTGCGGTTTCATGTGGAAGGCTACTTGGCCACATCGTATCTGCACAAGGTATACAGGTGGATCTAGATAAAATTACAGCTGTGTTAGAAGCACATGTGCCCACTACACCTAAGGAAGTGATGCGCTTCATGGGCCAAGTAAGATGGCATGGTTGGCACTTACGGTGGCTTGCTCATTTGGCAATACCACTGAACAAGTTAATAACCAAGACTCCTCGACAATTTGAATGGACTCAGGAATGTCAAATTGCTTTTGATCGTCTAAAGGGATTACTAACACAGGTTCCAATCCTATAGCCTCCTGACTCGGATCGTCCATTTCATATATTTGTTGATGCTTCAGATATAGCAATTGGGAGCGTTCTAATGCAACACACCGATAAGTGGTTTCGGCCTGTGTACTATGCCAGCCGAAGGCTTGCTCTTGCTGAGAAGAATTACTCTGTAACTGAAAGGGAATGTCAAGGTTTGGTATACTCTGTCAAGAAAATAAGGCATTATTTACTTGGCCAAAAATTTACTTTTCATGTAGATCATGCTGCACTTGTCTACCTGGTACGACAACAACATCTAGGTGGTCGATTAGCGCGATGGGTTCTACTTTTACAAGAATTTGATTACGAAGTTATTCATCGGCCAGGCAGTTCACATGCCTTAGCAGATTTCCTTTCTCGTTTAGATTCTGGTGAAGCTCCAGTCGGTATAGATGACACAACACCAGCAATTTATGTTTCTGAACCAACCAATGATGAAATTGCAAACCCACCTATGCCATCTACATATTATGATCAGATATTGACATTCCTTACTGATGGATACCTTCCTTCTCAGGCTTCTCCTGCAATGCGTAGGAAAATTGCAATGTACAATCGCAAATTTTGGTTAATTGCTGGAGAGTTATACTATATGGATTACACAGGAGTTCTACTTCATTGTATTCCACCACATGAAGTTAACTCGGTCATTATGTTTGCCCATTCAATTCCATCAGGCGGACATTTTGCTGCAGATTTAACACACCGGAAAATTCTGCAGAGTGGACTTTGGTGGCCTACTATGTACAGGGATGTATTGCAGTTTGTCAAAAAATGTGATAATTGTCAGAGGTCTGGACAGCCCCTACAACGTCATTTTTTCCCTCTACAACCTATCTTGCCATTAGAACCTTTTCAGAAGTGGGGTCTAGACTTTATCGGACCTATTACACCGCCAGCAATACTCAGCAATAATCGTTATATTCTAACCTGTACAGACTATGCAACCAGATGGGCAGAAGCATGGGCTTTAAAATCTGCCACAGCTGTTTTGGTGGCAAAGCGTCTAATGAAAGATGTCTTTCCACGTTTTGGCTTACCTCTGGAGCTTGTTACAGATCAGGGCACTCATTTTGTTAACAATCTAATGAAAGTACTCACACATTCTTTTCAGATCACGCATAAATTCAGTTCACCATATTATCCTCGTGCAAATGGTTTGGCTGAGAGTACAAACAAGACCCTGCTGAATATGCTTCGAAAATTCATTTTGGAAGCACTAGAAAGATGGGACCAACTGTTACCTGCAGCCCTGTGGGCATACCGAACTACCTATAAGGTAGCAACAGGTCTAACACCCTTCAAACTAGCTTATGGATTGGAAGCCATAGCACCCATGGAAATTATTGTGCCAAGCTTACGTGTGGCTCTCACTCAGAAATTAATACCAGAAGATTCTTTATCATTTCGGCTAGATACACTCAGAGAACTGGATGAGCACCGATGGCAAAGTTTTCTAACTATGCAGGAAGTACAGCTAAGCCAAGCTCGAACACATGATCGCTATCTAAAGACCCCAATTTTTACGGTGGGACAACTTGTACTATTTTACAATGCAAAGTCGAATCGCTCTGCTGGCAAATTCAAGTTACGATGGTTTGGCCCCTACCGGGCCCCGCAACATTTCGGTTGACTACTTTGACCGGAAGTCCTCTTCCGAAAGTTATCAACGGTTCGAAGCTGCAGCCGTATCAACAAACATCTAACCCGCACTGAAACGTTTCACGATTGACCGCGTCTTTTGGTGTTCTCTTTTCTTTCCTTTTATTTTCTTTTTCTTTCCTTTTGTTTTACGCACTTAATAAAATAAGCCTGTAAATATCCGCGTTTTGATACCTAATTATGTCAACAGCCGCCCTGCCCTTTCTAGCTACTCATACATGCACACCGAAGTTAAGAAGTTATCATCTCAACGACAAACAATTATTAGTGATTTTGATTGCTCCCCACTGCCGAACATCTACTTAACCTTCTCCGTTTCGCCAAAAATCGCTATTGTGCTTGCGTGATTTGTGTGACTGTGTATACCCTGTGCGTTTGCGTTTTGTGCTTGCTGTCATCGTTTGCGCCATGGAAGCTCTGGCAAACTATGCCGCTTTCCGTGACGGACTCCCTACCGAAGTAGGAGAGTTTCTGCGCACCCGTGGGTTATCCAATTTCGCTGAACTGCCGTGGCATTCAGTGGAATCCCACCCGTTTTTTGCCCAGATTATCGCCGCTATCGCTAAAACACCTGCCAACAAGCAAAGTTAGGCTATCACATCCCTACCCTCCCGAACCGTAATCACCTTCCAAGCTTTTGCTTTAGCGTTTAGACTCCCTCGACAAGGTCGGGAAAATGGCCCGAGTCTCCCAATCGCAACAATGATAGAATTGTTTCCTAGGTATTCATCAAACGAATACGCGATCCTATGTCGACTAGAACCTGAGAGATCCGCACTGCAATTCCTCGTAGCCATTCTTAACCTCCAGAAGCGAACTTATGGCATCTCTAGGCCTTTCTACTCTGCTATTCATTTAGCTGCTCGAGAACCCGTCAATTTTGCATCCTACTTCTTCCACCACATTACAAGGAATGCGTTTCAATAATCAAACAGGTAAACAAGGGAGGAATGCCAAAATCGCGATCGCCACACATCATTTCTTTCCTTTTTTCGGCCATACTTGCAGCACAAGTTACCACCACCACCCAGAGGCCCGATCCTTCACCATGAAGAATCGGCCCAATTATTAGAAGATGATGAAGAAGACGAAGAGGAACTCAATCAACTCTTCCGCCGGAAACGAATTAGAATAAGTTCCTCTGAAAGTGAAGCACAGGGTTCAGCCGAAGGAAATAAAGAAGATGACCAAGAAGAAGAGAAGCAGGACAAAGACACTTTCCATGATACCGCAACGTCTATGCAGCACGAATCATCTGCACAATCTTCTGAAGGACAACAAGAACAGGAAGATCACACTGAATCCGAAACAAGCTCGTCACAAGAGGCATCGCAGCAACAATCGGAGCCAAAAAACCAAAGAAATGAAGAACAGATCGTTAAAAACGTTTTCGACAAAATTCTGAAAGCAGTCGAGTCCATAGCTGCTGACAATGCTGAAACAGAACAAATAACATAAAAGGTAACGGAACCTCACTCTGTTCTCCCCACTCCACCACCGGAACCTCCGCTTAACCCCATTATCCCTACTCCACCCATCCTCACTGAAGAACCCACTGCCTCTTCTTCCTCATCCCCAAACTATTCTCCACCGAACTCACAACAGCTGCTCACCGAATCCTCTTCTCAACATCGTCCTCTTCTTTCGCTTCCAACACTCCCAGTATTTTTCGGAGCTTGCAAATATGGGACAGATGCTGATCAATCTATCGCAACAATTACCAATACAATTGAAAGAGGCAACCAATACTATCAAAAATGATTTCCAACATAAGGTCGATATGCTAGAAGCAGACATCACTCCACTACAGGAAGAGATTGATGCAGTCAAATCAGAAAACCATATTCTACATGAATAGATTAGAGAATTACAGGCCAGAATTGCCGAACAGGAAGTGATTATCAGTCAGAGAGATGCAACGCTGGCGGAGCTCAAAGAAAAAGATAAGTTAATAGATGTTGCAAATGCCGAAATAATTCAGTTGAAGCAAGACCTACAAGATAAAGAAGATGTCAGAGTCTCCTTAGGCAATTTATTGAAAGAAACCAGAGTTCAGCTACATGAAGTATTACAACAAAGCCAAGAACAGTAGAGGTAGGCTAGGAAAACAGAAGAAGAACTACAAAGAACAAACAAAAATTTATCAGATGTCAACAACATGCTTAAACACTATTTGGCCAAGGAAGCTCAAACACAGAAGTTAATAACAGATCTCCGAAGAGAAAAGGATGCATACTCAAGAACCATAAATTTTCAGAATCAAGAAATCGAAAGAAGGGAGAATCAGCTGGAAAATCAGAAAGAAAGAGTAAGCAAGATGGAGCAACAAGTGGCAGAAATGAAAGTTTCCAGAGATGCGTCCTTATCAAATGATTTCTATCTACAAGAAGCCTTTCTACAGACTCAAGCAGAAATTTTGCTAACCGAAGCTATTTCATTAAGTTCTGTAAGAATAGATGCACAATTAGTAGAACTGGACACTCTCAAACAGATGTTAGAAACTTTAAAGAAGAAAATTGCCCGAACCTTTAGGTTAGCCCGAAGCATGTATTTAGAAGGCATTATAGTTGAGCAATAATTTTGTAAAAACCTGCGGGTTCGAGTCCACCGTGCGTGCTAGAGTGTTAGTCAGCCGTCGGATTGGCAACTGTATAACTGAATCTTGTTTCGCACGCGCGAAAAGTTGTTTCAAAGACATTTGTAATCTTTATATATAGCAATGTAAAAGAGATGCAGGGTGACGATTCGTGGAATCACCAGACTGTCTGTCTGGGTGATTGTCGTGGTCGTTACTGTGTGTCGAGTTGGCTAATTTGGAGTACTGTGTTCATTTCTGTGTGGTATTATCGCCACTTGTTCGGGTTGCTGTAGCGTTGCTTGTCTAATTCCTGAGTATTCCGCGTATACTGTACGTATCCGTGTTCGTTGTCTATCGATCTCTGTTGTGGCTGTGAGTTTTACTTACATCCAATAGATCGTCGGATTGTTGTCTGAGAGAGTTGTTCTGTGGATCTTTGTGGCGATTGTTCTGTTAAGTACGTATATCGTGGTGTCCTTCTTCTTGAATGTTCTGCCAATTGCTGATGAAGTCTGTGTAACTGTGGTAGTGTCCCTAAGACGATGAGCATGATTGTATTGTTCCCAATATTGAGAATATGTACTTGTACGGTGAGATTAGGCTACAGTAATGGTTATCCCCAGTGTGTGTATTAGTCTTCCCAGCACTGTGTGTCTGAACCGTTGAGTCTTCGTTGTCTTCGGTTTGTCGGATTGTGAGCACCTATTCGTTGAAGGTTGAACTACTGTTAAATGTTACAGTAGTGCGTATTCGGAAAAAATGGGTTCTGAGGTAATTCGGTACTACGATACTGATAGTCGGATACAATGTGTCGATAGACTCTGGAAGAGTTAGAAGGACGAATCGCAAGGATTGAGAAGGGTATACCAAATCTTGATAGAAATCTTGAAGGATTTGGGTGTGAAGTAATTTTGGGAAACAAGTATAGGGCCTCTGTCTTTACAGACCCCTTCCACTCCCAAGAACCCAAGACTCATTTAAACGAGCTTCTGACAGTTAGAACAAGTGTTTAACACTTCTTACTCTCTTTCATTCTCTAATGGTAAAGATGGAAGAAAAAGAATTGACAGAATGGAGAAAAGAGAAGGGAGAGAGAGAGAGAGAGAGAGAGAGAGAGAGAGAGAGGACATGAAAATATGCGAATTTAAATGCAATTGGAACAGTTGGACTAACCTTGATGAAGATATGAGAAAGAGAGTGCCAAGAATCATGAAAATTGAGTTCTTGAGGACCTTTGGAGTGCAATACAATTCATGTGAACTCTGCTACAACGTGCTTTGAAATTCTCTACAAGTCAAAAGTGGAAAATGCAAAGAACTGCACTCAATTGTTTTTGTTTTCAAATTCCAAGTTTCTTGGTAGGCAAATGAGTAGGTTAAAAAAGAAGGCACCCAATAGGACCTGATCTAGAGACATTGATAGCCATGTTGGTAGCCATGTTGGTATCTTAGCCATTAGCCTAATTGGAGGCCCGATCATTAGCTCTTTTGCTTTGCCTTTGAATAACCTCATTGATGCATGTCAATTTCTTCATAATTTTCTGACATTAGTAGACCATGATTTTGTAGGCCACTAGTATGGGAGGCTAGAACTATCTCCTTT